>MU226218.1:418140-435458 GCA_018584345.1 Thuja plicata
ATATACATATATATATACATATATATATATATACATATATATATACATATATATATATATATATATATATATATATGTTTTTGATTGAGGTTTAAATAGTTTTTGAAGGGAATTGTAACCCTTTACATCAGAAGTAAAGCGAGGCAAAATAGAAGCATAGAAAAAAGGGACAGCTAGGGGAAAAGGAAGAAGACATTAGAAACCCCCCAGCACAACTAACCAACAAAAAGCTACAAAATAGACCAAAAAAAAGCATAAAAATGAGAACCAACACAACTAAGACATTTTTTTCATAAACTCCCTTGTGTCTTCCTTCAGCAATTCAAATTGCTGGATGGAGTCCCGGAGAGCCATGATTTCCTTTGAGTTAGTGACTTTCTTCTTTTTAGTGCTTGCCCTAGTACGAGAACCAGGGCTAGCAGGGCTTGTGTCTTTATCAACTTCATCTTCCACGACAATGGGAGTAGGGTTCCCTTCCTGCATGGATAGAAGAGCCCGCAGGTTGTTGGTAGTCACCTTCATGCCCTCAAATTTCTGCTTCATAATTTTGCTGAGGGTGTCTTCAATACCCTGGATGTGGCTGGAGGTAGTCTGCATACGGAAATTGACCACATCATTTTTCTTTAGTTCAAGCTTCTCCATCATCCTTTTGTCTTCTTCTTCAGCCTGAGTCTCAGCATCACTTTCTAGTACTCTTAGGCTTGGCAAGAAACAGTGCAATTTTGTTCACTATGTCCTCCAGCTCCGAGTATTTGATACTAATGTCTTTGATTTCTTCATACAACCATGAGTTCATCTACATTTCCATCTCAGCATGCTCTTTGGCCACCTGCAAAAACCCTTTATTTGCTTGGCCCTTCTTTGTTGTTTCCTCCTGGCTTCCCCCAGAATCCTCCTTACCTTTAAGCTTCTTGTCAATGCACTCTTCTTTTTTCTCTTTGGTCTTCTAAAAAATAACCCTTGAGTTTGTGCCCTCCTTAGATGGTGTATCTTCATAGTTCACCAGAATAGGGGAATTCTGAGGATTGTTATACATCTCAAGGTGAGTCGTGGGAATTAGAGGCTCAGTCTCAACCATCACAAGGGAGTTATCCCCCACTTCAATTTTCTCTTTGTTGCTAGTCTCCTCAGGGACATAATTGTCCTTCGGGCCTTCAGTCTCCATATCATCAAAATTGGCATTGCTGGCTTTGTCACTCTCTATTTCTGAAGAGGGCTCACTGGCATTATCCTGAGGATCTTGATCCTCTTCGTCATGGTAGTCACTAAGTTTTTTATCCTCATCTTGGACTTCTGTGTCATCTTTTGTTTCCATATCAGCCTCCTCAGAGAGGAATTTAGCGACTTCAGCCATGTCAAGATTTATAGCTTCCTCCCTTACCTCTGTGTCATCTTCAATGTCCATACCAGTCTCCTCCATGAGGATTTTGGCAGCTTCAGCCAAATCTTTAGTAGGTTTGACCTTATTTTTCTTTCTACAAGTGTTATTGTCTGTCGTGAGGGATCTTTTACCCTTCTTCTCCTTGTTCTTCCCAGAGTCCAGGGTGCAAACCTGGAGCTTAAACTTGGCATGCTCATAAATGAGAAGAATAATTCCATCATGAAGAATGGGCTTATCATAACTTTTCCTATTTTCCATAATATTAGTGCCACGAGATTGAAGCAGGAGATAGGGGAAAGAAATTTCCCTCTTGTAACAAAAATGATTCACAAGCATAAAATAGAAGTTATAAACCCTTATATAGTAGCCCCCAAGTGTAAAATATTGCATAAGGGCTTTGACAAGTTTACCCCATAGAAACTTCATATGCTTGCGAAGAACATAATCCCTAGATTGTTTCACGAGAAGGGATTTTTCACCTAGAGTCTTAGGGTACCTTCTAGCTGCATTGCGGGCCATAACCCTACCTGTATAATACTTAAAACCAGACATATCTAAGCCCATAATATGAGAAATAAACTTCTCAGTAATAGAAAAGGTCTTACCACATAGGGTAACTTTGTCATTATCCCAACTGTCAGCAATCTCTTTGGAGATGTCCTTGTCATAGCCATGTAATCTCTCCATGTAAGCGGTGACCCCACCCTCCTTGAGTTGTTGCCAGACTTTATCCTCTTTCTTCCACTTACAAATCATCGGCTCTTCACGTTTTAGTTTACCACCCATTTTATCAGAAGCCCAGACATCATTCTTTGGCATAGGAAAAATCACTTTGCCAAAATTGAAGAAAGAAATGCAGAGCGAGAGAGTAATGAAGACAATCACCACTTTAGAGAAATTAAAGAGCCAAATCCCACACTTGTCTTTATAACTGCACTAACCTTGAAGCGTGTGAGGCACTTTCATGAGGCATTTTCACAAATTATCCTTTCTTATCATCATATCTAGTAATTAATCTGGGATTTTGGTGGATTTTTTTGTACCTTATGAGACTAAGGACTTCATTATTTAAGTCTTGATTGCCTTTCCAGCACCTAACATCATCACTGCAAGCTCCCACATTTGCCAGGCTGTCAGCCACAGTGTTTGATTCTCTAAACGCGTGGGTGGCATGTGTGCCCTCAGAGTCAGATAAGTGCCTTTTAATCTGGGTTATGATGTGACTCATATTCCATGACAGTTTGTGATTGCCATTAATACAGTTGATGATATTCATAGAATCTCCTTCCAGCCATAATTTAGTGCAATTCTATTTTTTTGCAAGATTGCAAGCGTAAAGGGAAGCCATAGCCTTAGCTACATGGCTAGTTTGGGAGCCAATAGGTATAGCAATAGCAACCACACAATAACCTTGAGGATTTCTTATAATGCTTCCACATCCATCAATGCCTGGGCTACCCTTTGTAGAGCCATCAAAATTAACTTTGTGTCTGCCAAGAGGAGGAGAGTGCCAAACAACTCCATCACTATTATTGGTAGCAGACTTAGTAATGGAAGATAAATTCTAGTGATTTAGGACTTCCTTGTCAGTAATGCCTTCCATAAGTTTAGGCCTTTGTTCACAAGCCAGTTTGATGTCTTCAGCAATACTTCTAATAGCTTTAGAACCAACCAGGAAAGGCGTAGAATGGTTGTTTCTGAAAATCCAGTTGTTTCTTTCTTTCTATGTCCTCCAAATAACATGGGGGGAAGTGTAATTCCAAATCAGTTTTGCCAATTAATGAGAAAAAGGAGGACACCATTGGATTATGAACTCCTTAATGGTGTTTGGGAACACCCAACTGATATTCCAGTGTTGCATCACAGCCGCCCAAACCTCCCTAGTAAATTGGTAGTGTAGGAGCAGATGGGAAGAAGATTCAGCATCTTACATGCAGAGGTAACATCTATTAGGTAGAATCCAGCCTCTCTTAGCCATTTTCTCAGTTTTAAGCACTTTGTCCTGAGAAAACAACCAGAAAAAGATGTTAATTTTAGGGATAAGGGAAGGAGACCAAACCTTAGCCCAAAAGGGCTCAGAGTCATAAGAAGAAGATAAGGAGTATGCCAAAGCCACTATGAAGTTTCCACTGGGATTATGGGACCAAATGAGCTGGTTGTTATAGTTCTCTTTGATCACCCAGGGGGTCAAGTCAAGATTAACAACTTTTAGCAGGGGATTGATGTCACTGAGATTAATCCATTTATTGTATCTACAATAATCTGAGACTTTTCTCCCAATTATTCTAGTACAAATGTCAGCAACGTGGACCACTTTAGAAGACAAGATGAGGGGTTTGTCTCTAAACCAGGGATCTTCCCAAAAATTGATTTTCATGCCATTACCAACTCTCCACCTAGCACCTTTAGCAGCAAGAGTTTTAGATTTCACAATACTGTTCTAGATAGAAGACCCATAAACAATGTGATGGGAGGAAATGAAAGCTTCAATGGTAGGGTTGGAAAAAAGATATTTAGATTTGAGAATTTTATTCCAAACTTTTTCCTCTTAAAAAATTCTCCAAATTTTCTTAGCCAGTAGGGTCTAATCGATATCCTTAATTTTCTTGATGCCAAGACCACCATATTTAATAGGTTTGCACATATTCTCCCAAGCCACAAGATGGATCCCATTTTTCTCCTCTGTGCCAGACCACAAGAATCTTTTCTGTAATCTCTCAATGGTGTCAGCAATCTTAGAGGGGATTCTGAAGAGACTCAAAGTGTAAACTGGAAGATTCTGGAGGGAGGTTTTGAGCAGAAGAATCTTCCCAGCTTGGCTAAGAAGGGACCCTCTCCAACCAGCAAGTTTTCAGTTGAATTTATAAAAAATGGTGTTCAAGAAAGAGTCAAGGGGTTTCAGACCCAAGGGAAGACCCAGGTAGCTAGAAGGGAAGGAGTAGATATTAAAACCAAGAATGGTCACCATTTTTTGTTGTCTAGGAAGAGGGGTATTGACAAAGAAGAGAGAGATTTTCTCCCAGTTGATATGTTGACCCGTAGCTGAAGAATAGGAGTTCAGAGCCTACTTGAAAGTTCCAGCTTCTTTAATCAAGGACGAACCCATAAGGATAGTATCATCAAAAAATTGTCCATGAGACCAAGGATGGCAAGCAAAAGAGGGGAGAAGACCCTGAATTAAGACATCATGGACCCATTTAGAGAACAATTTCCCAAGGCACTCAACCATAATAGCGAAGAGGATAAGGGAGATAGGAACCCCTTGCTGGAGGCCACAAGATGGGAAGAAAAGGTTGGAAGTAGAGCCATTAACCAACACCAAAATAGAAGGAGTGGAGATAAGTTGTTGGATGAGGTTAACAACTTTCTCACAGAAGCCAAAGGCCAAGAGAACTTTACAGAGGAAGGCCCAGTCCACTCTATCATAGGCTATGTTATTCATGTACAGGTTGGATGTTAAAATATTATCATAGAACCCCTTAGTACATCCTATGACTCTTTAAGCCACTTAGAGCCCCTTAATACACCTAGGGCCCCTTATTAGAACCGTTATTCCTTAATAAACCCTATTGTAACATAAAACTCTTTAAGAACCCTTATGACCCTTTAAGACACTTAGGACCCCTTATTAGGACCATTTGTTTCATAAGATTCCTTAACATGTTAAAATATTATCTTAGGACCCCTTAGTACTTCCTATGACCCTTTAAGACACATAGGACCCCTTATTAGGACCTTTTGTGACATAAGATTCCTTAACTACCCTTATTGTGGCATAAGATTCCTTAACTACCCTTATTGTGACATAAGATTCCTTAACTACCCTTATTGTAACATAAGATTCCTTAAGAACCCTTAGTACGACCTATTATGACATATGACCCCTTAAGATGAGCTATTAGAACATATGACCCCTGAAGACACCTAGGACCCCTTATTAGGACCTTTCGTGACATAAGATTCCTTAACAATCCTTGTAACATAAGATTCCTTAAGATTTCATAAGAACCCTTAGTAAAACCTTTTATGACATAATAGGTCCTATTATGACATATGACCCCTTAAGATGACCTATTGCAATGTATGACCCTTTCAGACACCTTGGAGCCCTTATTAGAACCATTTGTGACATAAGATTCCTTAACAACCCTTATTATGACATAAGATTCTATAAGGTTCCTTAAGAACCCTTAATACAACCTATTATGACATAATAGGATCTATTATGACATAATAGGTCCTATTATGACATATGGCCCCTTAGGACATCTAGGACCCCTTATTAGGACCTTTTGTGACATAAAATTCCTTAACAACCCTTATTATGACATATGACCCCTTAAGATGACTTGTGAGAACATATGACCCCTTAAGACACCTAGGACCCATTATTAGGATCTTTTGTGACATAAGATTCCTTAACAACACTTATTGAGTCATAAGATTCCTTAAGATTCCATAATATTCCTTAAGAACCCTTAGTACGACATATTATGACATAATGAGTCCTATTATGACATATGACCCCTTAAGATGACCTATTAAAAAATACGACCCCTTAAGACACCTAGGACCCCCTATTAGGACCATTTGGGACAAAATATTCCTTAGCAACCCTTATTGTGACACACTAGTACATTTGAGTCCTTTTTTTGACGGCTATGTGTCGCAATTCTGACACTACCCCGTCGGGCAAGCGACACAGGCCGATGTTGTAGTTTTGGTGTCAGAACCACCGACAGTTGTTATGTTTGTCATTATTGTGATGGCAATGACCGTCGCAATATGCACTGGCTACGATGTTTAGCATGTTGTCATTACCCATTTTGACTATCGTAATTACGACGGGTTTGCGACGTCGAGCCTTCGTAATATTCTAACATCTGAATGTTGCATTTAGGTATTGACTATCACAGTGTGCACCATTTAGGATTGTCAACGTGTCATCATTACACTTTATGAGTGTCTCAAGTACAATAGGTGTGCAATGGATATGCTATACATGTGATGTCCAACTGTTGGCAATTTCCAACATCTGGACATCGCATGTTTAGCTCTGGTGTTGGTCGTTCTCTGGCGTCCATCGTAATTATGACAGTATTCTATATTATTAAAAAAAATATAATGAGCTTCGCTTTGTTTCCAGAATAGTTTAACTATACATAACCTTCCATAATATTATTAAAAGCTTTAGGAGGCAGAATCAGTAGCAGACAAGGATAATCATGGGAAAAAGCAAAGCTAGATCAACTGATGAAGGTGACAAGTATAACTGAAACCTTTGCCTTGGCATGGATAAGCAATATTTCCAAAACTGAAATATGAGGAATATTAGAAGAAATAGGAAGTAAGAAAAAGTAGTAGACAAGGGCATCATGGGGAAAAAAAAAGAGTATTAGTTGATGAAGGTGACAAGCATAACTAAAATTTCTACCTTGGCATGGATGAACAAGATTTCCACTCAAGACATGATAAAAGTGGCAATACAGTGGCCAAGTTTGCCTAAAATCCAGCCTGTCATACATGCATAAAAAAGGTGCATATACGAAAGGGTTACATAATCTGACATTTTTGTCTACATTAGAAAAGTGGCAAATTTGTTTTGGTAAGTTTTGATTGATACACCACTTGGAAGAGAAAAAAAGAAATCTGGGTACATGATAGTGTTAGCTAAACCATTTCTAAACTATGCCAAGCCAATAAAACTTGGCATAAGGCACTCAAACTTCTACCCTAAAGGCAATCTCTGCTCAAATATTTACCTAATGTTTAAAGATGGCAACATAATATGATTTCTTTTAGCACACTTTAATCATGGTTCGACACAATGTATTGTCTACCGACATGATGAAAAGCGAGCTTAAATTAGTGTTCATGGGGACATGCACTCCCCCCAAAACCCCATGTTCCCAGGATGTGGATGACTTTGAGACTTGGGCACTTGGGGGGACGTTCCTTTGCTACCCTGCCATTAGCCCACCATCTTTTAAGACATTGGTGAGATTCCAGGGATGCTGGGATGTTCTTGAGACATCTAGGGGACTCCTAGGTGTCTCTTGTGGCAAGATGAACAAAAAAAAAGTTAAAAAAAAAAGTTAAAAGTTTCTTTGAACTCCATGCCCAAGGGTGAACCCTAATGGTTTATGGGCCCCACCCAAAACCCCAGAAAAACAAATCAACAAGAAGTTGATAGTGATGAGTAATAGATGCAAGTGTAAGGTGAAAGAATGAGAGTTAAAAGCAAGAGGGTTGAGGAGCAATAAGAAGAGAAAGAAGAGGATTGAATCCAAGTTAATGTTCACTTTCGCAATTCAAATGTTTGACATTAGTTCACCAAAGTTTCATTTTTAATTCTTATGCTTATAATATTTTTATAACTATTTTGAAGTACTAAATATATTTAAGAGCTCCCCACACTGCCACCTTGTTGTCATCCCACCGCCATCCCCAAATTTAATCCCTTGGAAACTTCGTGGAACTATGGCTTGAATAGAAATGGAACATGCCTGGCCCAAATTAACTGTTATTTATTTCCACTAGGACTTAGAGAAGGTGGAAAAAATTATCATGAGCTTCAACTTCCTTCAAGATATTGAAATAAAGGTTTGTGAGGGGCACATATGAGATGACTGGACCATTGGTAAGTTCTGGCCAATGCATTACAACCTAGTAGAAGTGAAGAAAGTGACCACCAAAGATGGTTTTGCCACTAATTAGCTCTGTCAGTTATCATAAAATGTGGTTTAAGTTTGGTGAGAAAAAAATTGGGCTGTAATGATCATATTTGAAGTTTCAAGTTCCAAGGAAAAGTGGTTGAATTCGTGTAAGTTTCTACCCAACCATCAAACTGGCTAAACTTCTAAAGTGATGCATTTTCCCCTCTAGTTTTGTAAAGAGATGCAAACTATGTAAAATATTGGTAAGGGGTGGCAAGATAAAGAAATAAATCAAAAGTACAAGACCTAAGGGCCAGACCTAATGCCTTGGGGGCTCATCATATATGGCCTTGCCTACGTAACTCACAGAGACATTGTAGTTCAGGTTTAACTTTAAAACTAGTCTTTTAAAGGATGGTAGAATTGGTTATGCAACCCCTTTCTAGGGTAGAGTCCCCAGACAGTGTCTCCATTGGCTTCCACCCAATTAGGTGAATAAGGATGAGATCCTAATTAGATTCTACCTACAAATAAGTTATGCGTAGACCTCCTCATAAGGTTACCTACCCAACGGTTCATAACTACGATGGAGAACCAATTCTTGTAAGATATTAAGGTAATATCCATGATCCCAAACCTAAAAGATTCATAATTGTATGAGAGGAGATACATATTACCTAATTCTATGACCACTTATCTTAAAATCTAACATATTATTATATCATGTATATAATTTAATCATATCATGCATTCCTAAGATATGCATTGAATTACTAATATCAATGTCTATTAAACCCCAACTTGACAAGTTCTAAAAATGCAATTATACTAACCTCACTACTCAAATTGACTAACAATTCAACTACCAAAAAATACCTTTAAAAATAAGAGTTACTATAATAATTTTATTATTACAACATCGAGACATAAATGTCAATCATTATCAAATAAATTGCATATTAAATGAGAATCATTTCTTTTTTGACTTTTTCTTTTTTCTGCTTCTCTATAATCTTGCAGAGGCATATCCATCTCGGCATCGTCATTTCTTCTCGCTCATGGATGTGATCTCATTGTCCTTTGCAAAGGCGGGCCCTCTGCAATAACAAATAAAAGGTTTAAATTAAAAACATATTATCATAATTGGGGTTGATTTAAAAACATATTATCATAATTGTTACAAACATTTCAATACTTTAAAAAACATAAACATGACGCTCTTTACCTTGTGCAACCACATCTTCTTGCTCGACGGCTTGAACCTCAACACGCTCATTGGGAACCTCTACATTCTCTGCAACTCCAATACAATTTTTTTTATTAATCCCAACACATTATAATTAATTTTTTATTACTACGCCAAATTCAATTTAAAATGTTTACTTGTATTAATAAATCAATAATCAAAATTCAAATAGAAAATGTATACCTTGAGTTCTACAATACACATCTGAATCGACGCCTCTGTCATGCTTGGATGGTATTTCAGGATCGACCGACTGCATTCCAATGTAAATAATTAGTGCATTTATCAACAATATATACATATGAATACAAGACAAATACTAATAAATGTTAATCATTCAATTTAATACATATAAATATAATCACTTTAAAGTTGTAAACAAATATATAATCATTATTTCCTTACTTAAAACAAATATATTCACTTTATGTTGGAACTTAACATCAAATAGAGTTATTGGTCAAGTATTCAACTTGAAATAAAAATCAATTGGCTTATTTACCTGTTCGACGGATCCACCAGAAGAACCTTACGCACTCTTTGATCAGAATCGTCCAACCACGACTGTATAGCCTTGTTTGTAGCCTACTTTGTTGTCCTCTTCTGAAATCTTTTGTTTCAACTCCAAGGCCTACATTTTTATTGTAGTGAATTTCATCAAAAATAAATTAATTACAATTTATAAATATTTGCATACGGTTTTTCATTTACTATTACTTACAATTCGTGTAGCAAGTTTTTAATATCCACCCGAGTCGAGCTTGTGTTGCCCGTGCTTTTGTTTTCTTGCTTATGTTGTCTTTGATGTGTCAAGAAACCTATGTGATGTTTGAAATATGTTAGATCACATAAGTAGAAAGAGTAAATAGTACATAATTTCATTATTAAGATTATCACATACCTTCTTTCCTCGGGTGATACTATTTGTCCATCATGTCTTGAGCATCTCTCATGTACATCCTTATTAAGATTCTCCCACTCATTAATAGGAACATAGGGGGGCCGCTCGTAATAAGGGTTGCGTTCTATTTGGGTCATGTAGTTGTTCCTAATATACTTCAAAGTTTGCCCCGCTTTCTCAAGGAGCCTAAGTCTTTGAAAGGCGTTGGGTCCAAAAAAATTTATCATAGAGTCAATGAGTTTATCCTTTAACTCTTTATCTTGTGATTGCCACCTTTTAAGCAAAAAAAATTGTTAGATTCATAAATAAAGTGAAGCTACCTTTTAATATACTTGAAGAAAGGGATGAAAGGAAATCTGATCTACCAATGAAATCAAAATATGATACCATGTGCGTATGGTCATCCCAAAAATGCGCAAACATTCATCATTAAGTTTTTCATAAAATATATTATTCCCTACAAAATAATAACAGGATTATCAGTTATTGCAAGGGACTACACAGGGGGTTAGTGCATTACATTATGAGTATAAGATTGTATAGTAAAAGAAAGGATCAATCTTTAAAGTACCTGGAAGATGGGCTACTCTCACGGGAAGTCCATCTTCAATGTTCATGAGGAATTGATCACACTTCTCTATTGTTCCTGTACATGTAACACGAGTACATCCAGGAATTCCATCATCGCCTTCTACATAAAATGAATCCAATATTATAAAATGCCCCCTAAGAAAGAATATTTCAAGTGAAATAAACACATGATAAATGAGAGAGAAAAAGATGAATCTACTTACCACTAATAGGCGTTGCCATCGCATTTGTGGTCATGCTATGTGTTGCCGACATTGCAGCCAGCAGTACCTCTGTGGTTCTGACCCTTGTAGTAGGTGGCGTAGTGAACATAGGATCAATAGTAGGTGCTAAAAAATAAGATTGTTAGAGCATAAAAAATATGGACATCCATGGACAAGATAGTTAGAGCTATTAAAAAAAAAATTGTTTGAGCAAAACACAAGTGGACGATAGAACATGCGATCTACTTGAATTGCCTGAAGTATCTGCATCTAGGACACGACCCTTAACTGTTTTTAGCGTCCTCTATAAAAATAACACATATTTATTTTATTTAATGACATAAATAAAAGAGTATACTATAAAAACCATTATTGAACTTTTGTTATAATTAAAAACTACATTAATACTTACTATATAAGTCTGAACACGGTGAGCCAACTCATCCTCTCTCATCAGTATTTCAGGAGTTAGAGGTTGAATATCTGCCAATTGATTTAACTCTCTTGAAATTGCACAAAGGACCTTTTGCAGTGCAACCACAGGGTCAACATCTGATGAAAAATCAACAATGAATGGATCTTGCTCATCCTGCGGCTCCTCATGGACTACTTGATCCTTTCCCTTTTTCTGATCATCACTCATTTGTGAGAACAATATTATTATCACTTTATTTAAAAGCAATCCAAAATAGTAGTGAATAATAAAACATAACAAAAAGTACGCATTAACACTTTTCTTATATGTGCATTTATACAACAACAATGAGTTTTACTTGTCGGGAAGAAGAAGTCCCATGAGAACCATCATCATTGTGCGTATCATGTGGTTGTTTATCCATACTATAGCCCTATATTTCAAAAATTAAAAATTATTGAGACATGTTAAAACAAGTATTCTTATGCTAAGTTACGTTGAATAATAGACAATTATCAGAATGCTTCAATTAAAAGAAGAGAGTTTTTTTATTTTTAAATAATTTTAAATGGTGTATAGTGTGTACCACCTCATCCATGATAATGGGTTTTTTTGTATCTATGCGATTCAAATTGTAATCGACAAGTAGCTCTTCGCCTCCATGTATTGATTTGATCACACATAGAAATACATGATTTCCATCGCGCGCCTCAAATATGTAGTTGGGTTGCTTCTTAGTTGACGTAGGTCGTGTACTGTTTATAAAACCTGTAATATTCCCTAATGCTTTTGGCCTTCTGTCAACATATATAGCTACTATTTTACTTTGTTCACTAACTTTTTGTTGTATATCATTTGTCGTGAATCCATACCTACACATACTTGTTTTATATCTAACAATCTACATCCAACTACTGTAGTCATAACAAGGTCCGACATACTCCATCAATTTGACAACTTTGTTGTAAGAGACCTTTATGCCATCCATGGAAAATATGCCCAAACCATGTAATGAAGACTGTGTTATGCGATATATCCTCTCTCTGACATAAAAATCAGTGTTTACTGAAGGAAGTTCATCGAGGACCCATTGTTTGTGTAGATGTTTGTACCTAAAGGGCACCTCAGAGTCACCTTTGCTCTCATCATCATAAGAACACGACCCCCCTTGAGAAAGGAAAAATTCCATGCATTTATTGAATTTCTTTTTGATCTTTTTACCTCGAGTCGATCTCCTTGATTTAGACATACTAAATGTCTCACTTTCTTCTTCCATTCCTACATTTTCCTCGCTTGAGGAAGACAAATCTGACAAATACTATTCGCTGGTACCTGCACTTCATGAAATTAGAGAGATATTTTACAAATGGTAAAAGAAATTAATCTCTATGGTGTGTATTGACTTATACCTGACAATCCATGAGACTGTGTGGGATACCTGACAAAAGATAATAGTTATATAATCAGACAAACATAGTTCACTCCATAGTTTTTATTACATCTTGTGAAGGACATTATACATTTCTTAAAATTATCTATTTATACTTTTAGAATTAGATCACTCCATTGCAGGGAACAAAGAGAATCCCCTATGACTTAACATCATTGATGTGCAAGGAAATAGAAAATTATCAAAATCAAATCCCATAAGATAGTAGTTAGAGATTAAATACACTCTTTTAGAATGAAATTTCTCTTAACAAAAGATCAAAGATATAAGTAGGACATATAAAACTAGGTGAATAAGAGTAGTTAGATATTCACGATAAACCAAAAATGCCATTAATATGAAACCCTAAGCATATTAGTGGAAAAAGTATAGATTTTAACCCAAAACAATTGTTAAAACATGCCAAACATTTGGCATAATTATACATTTCATTCATGTCATTGATATTCTTCTTCATCCATCTCATCATCAAGATCATCGTCGTCGACGACATCATCACCACCACTATCATCATCATCATCATCATCATCATCATCATCATCATCATCATCATCATCATCATCATCATCATCATCATGATCAGTAGCAACATCATCATCATCTTCTTCTTCATATTCTTCTTCGACTCACTCTTGATCGTTATCACCATCTACATCATCATCCACTTCTTCCTCTTCCTTGGTATCTTCTTCTTCCATCACATTATACTTTATCAACCTTCCTCTTGGATCATTTCTAACAACAAATGACCAACCCGATTTATGTGGAA
Source organism: Thuja plicata (assembly GCA_018584345.1). Taxonomy (NCBI): domain Eukaryota; kingdom Viridiplantae; phylum Streptophyta; class Pinopsida; order Cupressales; family Cupressaceae; genus Thuja; species Thuja plicata. Next base: position 431,753 of record MU226218.1, read on the forward strand.
CCTCTAAGTAAAATACCTGCTCACATTGGCTTGGAAGAACATAGGGCTCTTCCCCAACTGGCTCAAACAACCTTGTATTAATCATTAGAAATCCATTGTCATGTTCAATAATAGTTCTATCAGGATCATTTTGATTGAGATGTAGTCTATACTATTTCATGACGAAGAGAACTAATTTGAAGGAATTAAAGTCACATTCAAGTATATCAACCAAACTACCACATTATCGATTTTGCGACTCTCGAGGATGTAAGTCATTTCTAGATGAAATATTGGTCACCTGGAAGACTGCACTTATCCCAGAATCACAAGTTCTCTTCGTGTCATCCAACTTTGTGATGCAAAATTTATAACCATTTCATAACATAGCCTTATGGTGTTTCACCTATAATAATGTCAAACATGTATAAATTATTGCATCACGAGTTGAAAAACATACGGTTGATTAACAAATTTATAAGTACCTAGTGATCTCTCAAACCATATGCTAAATCTATTTCCTTTTGTGTAACATTGGGATCTCCATTACAATGAGCTTGTATAACCAATGAAGACACGAATTCCCATTTTAATCTATGACCATAATGTTGACATCATTCAATCCAGACCATCATCCAATCTTGATTGTTTGCAATAAACAAATGTATTGCATCCCACTCTTTAGTAACTGTACAAAAGTAAATAGATGATCAATTACAACATATTTATTTTGAAGATTAAGAATTAATTAACTACAATAACATCTCATAATTTATCACCTTTCAGTTTCCTAAATCTACCATTTCCCACCAAGTACTCCCCTTCAAATTTTTTAATGGAGTCGAGATCCCAAATGCAATCTATATGGGTCTTTGCAGCAAGATTAGGAAGATATTGAGTAACGTACACCATCATCTGGTATACCATATGTCCCTCAACCATAGAACCCTCAGGACATGCTCTTTGTCATACCAAACCCTTCAAAAATTTCAAGTGTCTCTCAACCATCCACATTGACCTAGCCTAGACAGGTCCACACAATTCAATCTCCTCAACTTGGTATTTGAGGTAGTGTTGTTGTGCATTGAAAAAGGTTGAAGGTAAACACTTTTGCATTTCACACATTAGATGAGTAATTCTTTTCTTCCAATATTTTATATCTTCTTTATGGATTTCTTTAGATGACAACCACCTACAGGGGATTCAAAACACAAAAATATATAAATACAAGACTTTACAATATATTACTTATTTGATATTATTGTTTGATATATTGAACATATATCACTGCTTACCTCATGTATTTTCCAAGATCATATATCACTTGTTTGATATTATTGTCGAAGTTCTCTGGGAGCGATAGGGGTAGCAAATACTACAACAATTGTCAATTGATCATTTCATACAATGATATTGAATGCAGTTACACAAATATATTGTAAATACAAAAGAATGTGACTTACCTTGATGAAGGTATGCCAATCATGCATTTTCATCCCTGACCCAAAATCACTCTTCTTTGATATGAGATTGCTTATATTCGCAGCAAATCTTGTAGGAAATTGAATTTTTCGTATGACTTCTTTTATGACATTACTTTGTTGCTCTATTAATAACCAAGGAAGAGCACTTGCATTAATCCGATCTCCATTGTTGTTTGATTCAATGATATTTTTCATTTCATGATTGGAATCATAAATGTGACTACAAATTTTGCCAATTTTTTCTTTGCCATGCCTTCCATCCAATATTTTCCACAGTGTCTCTGTTACATTCTTTCTGATATGCATAGTATCAAACAAATGCACAATTTGTAGCTGTTCATAGTAGGACAGCCTACTAAATTCTCTAGGATAACATTTTAGTCCCTTTTGAAGCTGGTCAGTGATGCCTTCACGACCTTCAAGATCATCAACTACATAATTAGCCAACAAAACACAATCAAAATATATAATTTTCAAACATCAACCATTAGGTGGAACGATATTACCTCAAAGTCTATTATATTCCAACTGCCATAGGCAAGGTGTCATTCTTCGAGGCTTTGATGTAGTCTCTTCTTTCCCATTGAAAAGATGTTTTTCCTCACTTTGATACTTATGATTTCTAGGGAGGAAGTGCCTATACTCATCAAACACCTGCTTTCTTAAACTTTTGGAATGACGAGATTTCATCTTTGGACCACACATTGGACATGAAAATTTGCCCTTTGTTTGAAGACCTACAAGATAATGATACAATTGGATTAAATATGTTAATTTTTAGAATTACAATTATCATGTACAAATAGAATTCACCATAACATACCACAAAAATGTGTCAACCCTGGAGCATCATGAATTGTCCACAAAAGCATTGCATGGAATTGAAATTGTCTTTGTCCAATTGGTCTAGAGATGTCATACATATTGAAACCATTCCATAACACCAACAAATCTTAGATAAGAGGCACAATATATACATTCATATCTTTCACTTGGTACTTACCTAGTTGAATTAACAACAACATCATATAATTATTGTGGCCATTTCAGTCCAAGACTTATAATTACATATAGATAATTATAAAATAATAAAATACATGGAAAAATCATTGCCAACATAATGCGTTCCCTTTTTATTGACATCCATGGTGGAAGGTTATTGTTGATAACAAAAACAAGCCACACCGAGTAAACAGATCTCATCTCTCCATACAGATTGACACCGTCTACTACTAGAGAAAGTCTGAGATTTTGAGGTTCTTCTTTAAAGTGTGGTCACTTTTCCTCTATGTCCATAAATGATGAACCATCCACATGCATTTGAATATTTTCATCTCGACTCCTGTCACGTGCATGGTAATCCATAAATTGTGCCAAGCTATTGCACCTGAATAATTGTTTCAGACTTAGAATAGTGGGGATGTAATGAAGAACCTTGCGAGACACCTTTTTTGTCATTTGATCATCTCGATATCTGCTCGTATAGCATTTAGGGCATTCTGTTGCATTTTTTTGCTCTTTATGATAAATAATATGATCTATGGGACAAGCATCTATTGCTTGATACTACATTCCAATATATTTCATAATGGCACATAATTCTCGGTACAAGAAAGGGAGAACATTTGATGGTGGTAACAAAAACTCACCTATCAATCTACAACAAAAAATATAAGTCATTACTATAAACAATCTTAATGGTACATGTTTCACCTTTTATAGACTATAATGACATATATGAAAAACCTTAGCATACGTTACATTGCTATGTTGGATAAACCATTCATAACCTTCAAATTCACCAACAACAATAAAGTAGAGAGAAGAGTAGATTGAGAGCCTTCGTAAAGGGACGTGTTCGCCTTCTCAAGTAGAGGTATATCATGGATGACGTCAATGTCATCCTCATCATCATAATCATAATCATCATCATTAGCAGCACTAGTACCAAATGTGTCAATGATTAATGCATTCATACTATCATCTTCAAATGTGTTTTCTCGTGCATGATCATCATCTTCCATGGGATCATGATCTTGAGCTTCAATACTCACACCTCCATGTTCCTCTATATTCACACCCCCATGTTACTCTAAGATGTGGTGGTCCATATCACGTACTACACTGGGGAGATCAACCTATATAAAAATGATGATAATCAAACCCCCCTTCAATGTGATAATCAAACCTCCTTCCATGGTTCATATGTATATTAATTGTGAAAACAATATAACAAACAATAA
>MU226218.1:438829-453421 GCA_018584345.1 Thuja plicata
TATATATATATATTAGTAAAACATGACATAACTATCTACCCATGGTTTTGACAGTTCTAACTATACTTTAACACAAGTTCAACTGATTATAAGCCCACAAATATTTTGGTAATACTTAAAACAAAGTATTAAGATCAATATAATAGAGACAGTAAATGGTCTCATCATCTGCCCCCTGGTAAGTTGAATGCTTGTCTTCAAGAATTACATCTTCTGGTAGTTACTAAAAAATCACCAACCTTTGTCCTTCCTCGCCTTTGGCTCTTGAAAGTGTAATAGAATCCTCTTGTCTTCTCCTAGACATCCACTCTGTGATCCTCCTGCAGCCGGTCAAGCCTTTTAGCATTGATGTTATACAAGGGCCAAAGGAGCATGGGTGGATGCATGGTGAGTGGACACCAAAGTTATTGTCTAATTTGTCTACCCAACTGCATGTATTTCGGTGCTTTGTGAATGACTGCTTGGAGGTTGATAGGGCTGTGTGGTTCTGACTTCTTAAATTCTTTGGGTAATCTACTCCACCTACTTCAGGCACTAGCCAAGGCTCAATGAAAGAAAAAGTAAGACATGCTTTCATACTCTGCATAGACCTCTGTTCTGATCCCAAAAATTGTCTTCCTTGTTTCCTCTTTGACTTTTCCATAGGTCAAATTGAACCAATCTCTAAGGAGTAAACTTGGTTTGCTGCTCTCCGCCCTTAATGGCAGTGGTTCTATTTTCTCCTGATCCCTATAATTTTCTAGATGTCTGTCATAATTGGCCTCATTATGCATCCATGACATTAATGCCCTTAGGTGTACATCCCCTATGTAAAATAGAGGGTTCCACTCAGTTTCTGCTGGGATAATGAAGATATGTATATACAGTTCACAAAGTAAGTTCTGCTGCCACGAGGGAAGGGTATGGTATAGGCCATAAAATTCTTGAGCTATTTTAAACTCAGAGTCTATGTCTTTAATTGTCATCATTAATTGGAATAAAAGGAACTGTTCTTTCAAACATATGGAATAAACCCTAGGTGGTGGACTACAAGTAATTATTTGATCAGCCAACTTAAGGGTGTGATCCATCTTTTGTTTTTGTCTTGCCAATTGCTCTTTTAAATATGCAATCTCCTCCCCTTGCTCTGTTATTACCTTCTTCATTTTATTTTTCTCCTCTCCCCATAAGGTTGTTATCAAAACATACTTATTATGTAATCCAAAGAGAAGCATTTGCAAGGTGATTGGGCCACAATCTTCTGCCTGGTTGTTTTGCCTCCTCCGTTCCTTCCATGACTGTTCTAAGAAACTTGTTAACCATATTCTTTTATAGGGAACTAGGGCAGTCTCCGAGGAGGCTGAATGATGAGTTATGGAGGCATCCTCCTCATTGTTGTCTGAGATATCATAATGACTTTCTTGGGGGTTATTTTGGTATGCATCAGGTTCAACTTCACAGGTCTCTTTTGGCTTTTGAGAAATGTCTGGAATTAAGACTAATTTGGGGAATCATCCAAAATAATTTGTACATGAGGCTCTTCATTAGCTTGCTTGGGGGAAACAGATTGGCTTTCTAAGGATACTTTAGGTAGTTGTCCTCTCATTCTAGGGCTTCTTCGCACAGGGGTTTCTTCAATCTCCACAACCTTTTTTTTAATAACCTTCTTTAGTTTCTCTGTTGCAGGAGTAGCTACTGTAGGAACCGACTTTATTTTCTTCCCTTTTGAGGCTGTAGGGTTTTATGGCTTGGCTACAAGAATGAAATTTTCTCCCTCTAATTTTTTTTTCCCTTTTGTTTGGGTAGAAGTATGTACATTGCACATATGATCAGGCAAAGGCATACTTTCTTGCAGATTTTCAATTTCTGTCCCCTAGGTGTCTTGCTCAACAGCTGGGCCAATGGGTATTGCATGATCATGGATAGATTGCACACTAGGGTTAACTTGAGGTTGCAGGATTTTATCCTAGATACATTTTTACCATGCTAAAGGAGAGATGTCCCTAAGAGATTTCTCTATTAGCAATTTGATTAGGGCATGGTGGGTGACAGAATTGACATTTCCTTTCTGGGTTTCCTCAGCACTGATGCATAGCATATTGTACAAGAAATCAGGAACATTCATTGGAAGATTATGCCTTACGTAAATAAGTAATTTAAAGTGATGTGCATGCAAATTAGAAAATATTCCTTCATAGGTACAATACCTGATAATATGTGTGGCCAATTCATTATATGGCGGAGGGATAGACATTATTTTTCACCCTTGCTTGGTAATATCTAGAGGAGGGTCGCTCGGTAGGGTAAATTGGGCCCTAGTTGATCTATCATCATGCACATTGGGGTAGTGCTCCCCAACCATTGGTAACCCGGTTACTTCTTCTATCCATTCTTTTGTGGTGACCACTATCAATCCCCATACAGTTGCTTTCCCTTCCTCAAATGTATTTGCAATTTCAGCTACTGCGTCTTCATCAAACTCTGTTAACTTCAAGAAATATCCTAACTAGCCACATGCATTAAACCTCCTTACTGCTTCAACATATGAAAGTAAAACACCATGTACTACTAGCTCATGTCTCTACAACTACCCTCCCATCTGTGCTTTCTGATTTTTCAATTTGTCTGCTATGTAGTCGATAAATGCCTTATTCCTTCTTTAGTTTCAGACTACTCATTTTAAAACTATGGACTTTCTTTTGCATTCCTCTGTTATTCTTAACATGAACAATGATAATTCATTTTAATAGGAGAAATAATAGCTCTTACTATGGGTATCCACATACTTTAATTATAGGTCACATCAAGTATGACAATCGGGGATAATTTGGGAATAAAGGTATGACAATTGTGCTATATAGAAACGAGGTTTTAATGAGACAAGGGCAAAGTATGTATTTGAGGTGATGTTAAATATTTTAGGAGTAAATAGAAATGACATTTTAGGAATTAGTACACTTCCCTTCCCCCTACAAAACATTTACAAGTGTCCTCACTTGGCATACTTGGCATGAGGTATGGAACTGGCTTAATGTCGTAATGATACATTTATTGCAGTACTAGATATAATCATCAAAATATATGTGCTAAAAATGGAATTTTTTTGAAAAGCTTATACTTGTAATTTGATCATTGTACATGCCATAAAAATGTGGCGAGAGTGGAATGATGGTGGCGACGGCTTGCATCAGCATACTTGGCTCTTATTTGGAGCAAAGAAGGAGAAAATGGTGATGACGAAGGTGGGTGGAAGATAAAGAAATGAGATGAGTTAAAAATAAGAATCTAGAAAGTGGGTGGAGAAGTGAACTTCGTGTAAATATGAAGTTTTTATTATGGACATGCTCGAAGGAATTCTATTGAAGAGTTGCAGGAAGAAGGTTTGCACCCTCTGCTGCAGGAAGTGTTACTTGTTTCTCTGTTGAAAATTGTTGTCAAAATTGCTGCAGGAAGCCTTCTTTTGTTTGAGGTTGTGTTATACCCTCCATACCCATCCCTACATTTTGTGTGCAAAATATTGGGTCCCCTCTTTTTGCTTTTGGCTCTTACCTTGTTTTCTTTGACTTCGTTTTTCTTTGCTTTCTTCTCTGGGTTTTCCCTCCCATGAGGTTTGTTTTCTTTTTTACTTTTGTCTTTCGTGTCTTCGAGACCCAGTCCTAGAGTGTGTTGTTCTTTCCAGAGCTAGATTCTGGACTCTGGGATTCTACGCCACGATGCCTTCTCCTCGCAAGAAGGTATGGTGGCATGGAATCCCCAGGCACGGAGTCCGGAGGTTTGTTTGTTCCAGAGTTCGTGGAAAAAGGGTAACTAGCTTTTACCTCGGGTATAAATAGAAATCACGCATCACTTTTACAGTTACCGTGATTAAACACTTGTGCATCCAGAGCGAATCAAAGTGAATTAAGATGATTTCAAACTGCTTTTGCTCCCGTGTTTAGTGACTGTTAACCAATGATTTGGCAGTGATTGTTCATGGTAATCCCTGGGTTTATCTCGTTGCAAGGTGCCTCCCGTGCCTAGCTTCTCCATTGCATTCATTTCTTAGGTAGGCTCTCTGCGCTGGTCTTGTCATTTCTCAATTTTTTGGTTTTGTTCTTATTTCATTGTGTTTTTCTTATTTTGTCTGGGTTTTTCCCATTGTCTTTGCTGCATTTTCTGTCGCCTCCCGTTGGTGGGTTGGCACTGGCAGAGGGTTGTCCAACCTCTGCGCAGTTGTACCATAGGTAGTTTCCATGCACTCTGCATGGTGTCACTTGTTTGTACATTATGTAAATTCTTTTTTTTTAGTGTGTATATATCTTAGCCTTTGGCTCTCTGTAAATCCTTGTATATATCCAACGTATATCCTTCCAGTTTGTGGGACAAACTCGCTGTGCTCTTGTCTAGTTTTCTAAATTTTACAAGGTCGCCCATACAGAAGAATACCACCTAGTCAAAACTCAGCTCTTGACTAGTTTTGACCATGGCAGTTTCTCTCTCCGCCATCAGATCAGTCCTCAAGACACATTTATTTCCCATGTGTGCATTTAAGATCTGCCAAGTGGTCTTCATATCGCGCGTGTTCGGATAGTTGGCACCACCGTAACCATAAATCCCATTTATTGCATGGCCATGTGACACCCACGTAAGCCTGACAACTCACTTTCCAGTCACATCTCCCAATGGTTAGTTTTCAGGACTCCGGGTCCTACATCTTCGCCCTGCCCATATCTTACTTCCATCAAGTATGCTAAAATTCCTAGGCCCAGATTATGGTTGAATTCCTAAGTTGTCATCATATGCATATCTTTCTAGATTTTGATCTAAACTAACTTTTCAGGTGAAGTACGCAATGCAGTGGTAAGTTCTCCGAAATCTAAAGTAGCATTTTTAATCTTACAAGGATTCTAACAGTCGCCTTACCTTGCCGGTTTTTAAATATCACACTTTCACCATGTCGGAGGCTTCCGCATCCTCACCACTCGGGAGTCCAGAGCTCCCCTGCATGGCAGTCACTAGGGCAGCCGTCAGGTCCAAGATTGAGAGGGCCTTGGAGAAACTTCCCCTCAACATGAAATATTTGAAAGACAATGTTGTTACGGGATCAAAAATCGAATCCCAGGTTCAGTTGGTCACTGACACTAGCGTCGGGATGTGGTCAAAAATACATGCCCTGGTTAAAATGATGTTCATTCAATGGCAATCCACGGACCAATTGGCCATCAATGTTGGAGAGTCTAGGATTCTAAAGGCTTCTTGCTTTCCATGTTCTATGCAAGCCCCGAAACTCATCCTCACCCTCGTAGCACACTACAACTCCTCTGTCTGGGTCGTCATGCTTGCTGCTTCGGTCCCGACCGGATACCCTACACCCATGGTTTCCCTGGATGTTGCAACTTTTCAGGAAGGTCTAGGGATTCCCCAGTTTGACAAAGCAATCATCGTCACTTGATCTGATGCCTTGACACAATTTCAGCAGCTAGAGGTTATGGCCCGACAATATCTGAATAACAAGTGGTTAAAGACCCCAAAGAAATATTCAAAAAGAATGAAGTTGGAGATCCCCAGATCTAAATTCAAGGAAAAAATCCAAATGGGGATCATAGCATTGTATAGGATCTTTGGGCAACCCCATGCCTGAGAATTCTCAAGGTGGACGTACTACTTCTTACTCGGCATCTCCACTGATGAGCAGTATTTTGATTGGGCTGCCATCATTTCTGACCATGTGGACTCACATTTTCTTCAAGTGGCCCGGACCTCAAAGTTTTATCTGAATTCCTATGTTCTTTTGGCCTTAGCACAACAATGCCCCAAAAAAAATAGGCTGCTCACATCAGGTGAACTTGGATTTGGCCCGGGGAAAAGGCTCCTTGGGATTATTTCCCACAAATCCAGTGGGAGACTAGTTTCCTCAGCTTCTGTCGGGTTGATGATGCCTTCATCTATTACAATCTTCTCATGCCTACTCGGGACACTAGGTACCATCTCTCTAAGGATGCCATAGATTTGGTTAGGAGTTATGGCCACTATTATTTCCAATTCTAGCAACATACTTACGTTCGGGTATCCAGCTTCTCTGCAAAACCCTATTTGTCGCCCAAACACTATGGGAACAAAATAATCCTTTTAGAATATTGTCGACAGATGCTAGAGCTACACACCTTGTACACTATAAAGAAGGTGGTAAATGTTCCATTCCCAATCACTTGTGGGAATTACACATGTAGTTTGGCCACAGCTAAAAATGCAGACAATGAACTTAAAAGCTTGGGCCTAACAGAATTCTATCTGGCGCGGAAGAACTTTGATCCGCCAGGTAAGATTGCAATGACACTTCCCCGGGCATCAAAACCCCACAGATTCCACATGGAGGAATTTTGGGAATATTTCCAAGATGATTTTGAAGTCTGGAGCCGGCACTTTGTCTAGATGACAATGGGGATGATGGAGAGGCTGAAGCTTCAAAAATTCCCGAATGACTTTTCGAACACCGGGTCCACAGTGGACCCTCAGTACAAAGAGAAGGGAATAGACAAGGTGGATCTCCCTCCAAAAAATTGGAATTCTCAAGAGGGGCCAACCATTGAGGATATCACTCATGACATGGTCGAGCATAGCCATGCTTATTTCAAGAAGGCATGCCTAGGGAGTATGTGCCGAGTTGGCTCGGCAGTGTTGAGATTGACTACCGGGGCCGGAACCTCTTCACAGGGAGACAATAGAGGAAAAAGAATAATCAGGACCATGTTGCAAACCCCATCTATGGCCCCCATAAAAGAATAGATGTAACAAATGCTGGTGGTCTCCTAGAAGATGAAAGAGAAACTGATCACAAGGTTGGCCACCCCGGTCCTCATGACCGGGCCTGTTCATTCTCCCTCTTCCCCTTCACTAGCCGCATTAATGGTTCAAGCAATAGGAACTAGAGTGGAAGACAATCAGGCAACCCTAATGGATGCAGGGCCCCCTTTGGTAACTAGGAGAAAGAAAAAGAAAACTACCTGTTAACCAAGGGTGGAACCAGAGCTCAGAATGCCAAGCATCCCAGAAGTACAAGTTGTTTCTTCTGACTCCCCGAAGCCAGAGAAAGAACCGAAGGACATCCAAGAGAATCTCTCACCCCATGATGAGTTTGATGATGTGTTTAGAACTGATGAATTTGGAAACTTGCAGGGGACATCATACAGTCAGCGGAAGAAATCGCCGCACAGGACGAACTCTCGGAGCAAGAACCTGCACAAGAGCAGGAAGCCCCGACAAGAGAAGAAAAGGGATAGGAATAGGTGGATACCTCGGAAGTCCTAGAGATACAAGTTACAAGGACTAAAGATGGACAGACTTAGGATGAGAAAATGGCATCGGTTAGAGAAACTGGACCCATGGGAGCAACCGTGACCCCAACTGCCATGCTCCAAATGCCACTCCCAGAGGTAACATTTGGGGAAGTGATCACAGTGGCCCAAATGTTGAATCTTGGCCTGACACCTCCCCCACCTCCATAGAACACACCAGTAGAAGAGGACATCCCAGCAACGGAGGCTGACCAACAACGACAGGATAAAAGGAACCCTGAGGAAATGGATGATGATCCTAACATTGTCAAGGATATGGACACTGGGGCACAAGATACAGGCACCACCAGAGTAAGTATCACCAGTGAACTTAAGGATACTGAGAAGGAGCCATAAGTGGCTCATACTATTGAAGGGGAACAACAAAATCCCGGAGAGGAATCACAAGAATAGATTTTGGCCATAAAGCCACCCCTACCACCATAATGGTTGGTGGAGTCTCACAAGAGGAAGGCCCCGGTGACTCCTAAGGCTCATCTCTCCTTGGTAGAGATGATGGCATAGATGCAAGACCCTCCCAAGGCCAATAAAGCCTGGACAATCTATACTCTTCAGACTGGGCCGGGCAGAGAAACAGTCACGATAATTGTGACACCTTCCCCAGGCATAGACCAAGAAACGACTAAGGTCGATGAGTATTCCATCACTGAGATATCACTGGGGAAGAGAGGGAAACAGGGTGAACTTGACCTGTTGAAAGAAGCAACCAAGGCAGTAGAGGTCTGTTATGAAAAGGAAGCCCAGAAATTCAGGGCAGAAAAGGAGAAGAATGCTAATCTCATGGGGTTGCTGACAGAGCTCACACAACCTCTCACTGCTATTCCCCCGGGCACCTCTGAATCTGACATACCGCTCCTGCAGGGTGACGTAGATGCACTAAGGGCAATGAAAATAAAAGCCCAGGTAGTTGACGAGTGGGTTGCCGAACAGGTGGGGAACATCTGACGTTTCTTGATATCCACACTCCCAGACTTATACACGGCCAACAACATTCTACACCGGGCTGAGACTACTATCTCCATCTAGGAGGGAGATATTGAAAACTATGAATCATGGAAGGTTGAGATGGAAGAACTCATCAGCATCAGAGAGGAAATTGTCTCTGAGGCCAGAATTCTAGGAGAGGAGTCTTTTGACTTGTTTGGACCCAACACTCCAGACTTGACCTCACATTAGAGGTAATCAAGCAACTGGTAGGGGTTGTGCATGACAAAGTCCAAGAAGTTCAATATTATTTCAATTTATACAAGTTATTTGTCTCCAAGGTCTTTGGAGCTAATCCCTTCAGCACTAAAACATGCACTCCGAAGGATTATGTCCTGGGAAAGTTTGACGAGATGATGGAGTCTCAGTATGGATCCCTGGAGGGAATGGATGGAGTGAAAATGGAAAGGCTCACTCACATGGTGCTCTAGAGTCATGATGCAACCAAGATGGCCACAAAGTTCAAGGAAAATGTTTCAGACTTGGATGAACAGTTAGAGGCAACTAAATATCGGCGAGCTGACCTTAAGGACATAGACGAAGATGGGATCGCCCAGCTCCTACAAAAATTCAATAATACCAAGGAATAATAAAGTTCTCTGGAGTCTGGAGAATCTCGCCAGGAGATGTATTTTTGTATTCATTCATTCTTTCAAAACATAAGTTCCCAGATCCCGAAATTCTAGATCTACATTTTTGTATTTTTTAAGTGACCCGTGTCTTGGTTCCCAAGATCGGCCGATCACTTTTAAGGCAGTTAATAAAGGTTGTCAGAAGGTAGGTAACCACAACAAGGTACATTGGCTCAATAAGAGGGTTCTGACAGATGGTCTTCCCAAGGCACCACTTCAACGTTACACCTAGTGTATCAGAGACAGGGTGCCACTTTCCCGTTTATGAGGCATGTAGCCTCAATCCTCAGGGGATCAAATTTCTTCTTTCTCCTCCTGGCTCTCTTCTTGAGGCTAATTCTTCCACTCCTCTCTTCTTGTCTTATTCCTCTGACATGTCAGACCTTTTTCATCTCAAGGTCTTTTGTAGCGTGGTGCAGGTAGTACCGGCCACCAGAAAATAGTATTATATTGTAAGGTGTAAAATAAGTTAGGTTAAGTTTTAGGTCGAATGATGTGTATAAATGATAAGTCTGGCCTCATTCCAAGGGTCAGAGAAATTGATGATTTTGCAGTCCATAGCTAATAGCAATTTGGTTTTCTCAGTTCTTAGTTGCAGAGCTCAATGTTCCCTAGTTTCTAAGATTTCAATAGTTAAATGCTCCCTTGGAGCCACCATTGTAACACGCACCAGTGCTTGCTGGAAGATATGTTAATGAAGAAGGAAGATTTCTACCAATGAAGTTGTTGGCATTCTGATCTCTGGTTAATGGTATTGTATGCTTTGTGTTCTTCATGTCGTTTTCTCTAATACTTCAAGTAGATTAACAACCTCCTTTTCCTCTGCTATTGATTAAATATGAGCTGAGGGTTCTGTATTTCTTCAGTATTTAGTGTAGCGTATTAGAGCATTATTGATGTTTTGAATGTTTAATATAACTATATGTAGATTAAATATTTCTAACCCTACAGTATCTTCTGAAGTTTATTTGTTAAGTAAATACGCGCTTGCAGGAAACCCCAATTACTTGAATCCTAGAGAAGACGAGTTAAGATAACCAACTATCCCCCTCAAAAAAAATAGTCACATTTCCCAACTGAGCCCCCGCACTGTCAAGACCTGACTCTCACATGCTTGGAGGCCCAGGGAATCTCATTTCCCTGGACAACCTTTACATGCGAAGTTGGCCGGTACCCCGGTACCCGGTGACAACTTACCTCTATTGGCGGACCTGGTCACAAAGTCCCGTCAATAGAAACTGGCGCTAGAAGGAGGGCATGAACTTGTCCCCCTTTGAGGATTTAGATTTTACACCACCCAATGGTTCCCCAAGCCATAGTTTTAGGAATCAAGCCTTCAGTGGGATTGGATCATTTTCACCAGCAAGATTTGAAAGAGTCCTGATCAACTCCCAATCTCAGACGGTTTGTCAAACTCGAGCTTCCCGCTCGAAAGAAACAGACCCCAAAAGCCAAGTCAACCACCATTTTCTAGGGATCTAGCATACCACAGATTACCCAAGTCCCCCAGAAGATCCCTGAAATTCGCACTCAACCTAGTCAAAATCTAACTCCCCCAATGGCTGCGTATTTTGGAAATACCGGGTCACCAATGGGAACTTTTCTGGGTGCAGTCAATGATTTATCTTCGCACCCAAAAAAGATTTGTCCCTGATATGAGCACTTAGGCTCATGAATCATAGAGGAGCATCTGCAGGCATACAAGGATGCCATGAACTAACACTGGATCCAACATCAAGACATTGGGACCTGGATGTTCCCTCTATCCCTGGGATAGAACAAACTGAACTGGTACCTTAACCTTCCTGCCAACTCCATCAACAATTGGCAGGACATGGAGGATGCCTTCTTGGTTGCCTTCTGCTTACATGTGGACCCAGCATGGTCCCACAACCAGTTCATTTCTATCAGGAAGAAACTGAATGAACCCCTTGCAGCATTCAACCACTGGTTCCAACGTGCCTAGAAGCGGTGCGCGGGTCCCTTCATCCCATCCATAGATGTAACTATCCAGACCTATCTCAACATAATGTACCCCTTCGTTGCCACTCTCCTCTAGAGAACTATCATCCCCGGTGATCGAGATACCTTGAGGAATGTTTACAACCTAGCCTTGGAATTGTCCTGTGGTCTTAACAAATCCCCGGGCGGGATTGGGCAGAGCATACCATTTAACATGATACCCGGTGAAACTTCTTACATCGGGGGATAGAACCCCAATCAGGCAATGGGTGCCCCTATGATGGCCATGAATCCCCCACCACCGTCGATAGACCAGCAAGCCCAATATGTATATCCATCTCAGACCCAGACAACACCGGGTCTGGAATATTTACCCTGGAATCAGCCGCAACAAATGCAACAACAACAGACATAATTGCCCGTAGTGTCTTTCTTCCAAGTGCCCACGGATGGAGTATTTCTTCCCTCGACTTTGGTGAATGTAGCTGGTTTCACAGGGAACCAGCAATAACAATCATCATACTGTGACGCGAACACCTAGTTGACTGCTGAGGTTGAATCCCTCCGGCGAATGTTGTCTACGCTGACTGTGGACATGGGACAACTGAAGGCGGGTCCTATGCACCCCAGAAATCCAATTATCAAAGAGGGAATATTTTCTCTGGCCAACAAAACAACAATGCTAGGGGAAGAAACTACAACAACAGTCCTCGACCCAACCAACAACAATGGAATAACAATGCTAATACCGGAGGTCTGCCTCTGAACCAAAACACCAATCAGGGTGGCGCTGGACCTTCCCATTTCACGCTGGTCATAGACTTCCATCCCATGACCAACTAGTGTAGATTGCATGACATAGGCTCTCACAATGAGGTAAACTGTGCGATGCTGGAGAAAGTCATCATGATTTCCTAGCTGGACATACAACAAGCTTATGATCCTACTCCCCCAAAGCCTCCTATACAAGAGCCCACTCATGGTGCCTTCGCCTATGAGACTGTCTTCTTTGGGATTGCCACAGAAGATGAAGAGGAACCCGAGCTACAGGGGTTCTTTGATGAATCTATTCTGGCCTTTGAGGCCAATGCCTTTACCAACCCACTGACTCCCTACAACACTCAGAGTTAGGCTGGTAAGGGACCAGTTTACATGCCCACACCTTCGAAGGACACTCCTCCCCTAAAAAATTCAACTGATCAATCTGCCCCTCCAAAAGGCCCTAGCTCTAACCAAGCTAAGGACCCGGCTGAGGGAAGCCACCAATTCCTGGGAGGAAGGTTTGACATCACGAAGGCATTAGAACAAACCACCACCTCCATGACCTTGATGGAGGTTTTACTTAACTGTCAGTCGCCCACCCAAGACTATCTCTTTTGAGGATGCCAACGCGGCTGTCTTTCAAGGAAACACTGAAGATCCTCCCTTCTTGCTAAGCCTGAACATACAAGGATAGAATATACATAACTGCCTAGTAAATTCTGGGGCTTTGGGAAACATCATGCCTTTATCCATATTCCAGAAGCTCAGATTCTGACCCACCCCATCCAACAATGCATTAATCCAACTTGATAAGACTGCTATAAAAATGGTGGGTGAACTAAAGAATGTTCGTATTCAACTCATCCAAGACCCCAGGATAGCTAGCACAATTGACATCCAAGTGGTGGACATCCCAGAGACTTATGGGATGTTACTAAGTTAGAATTGGTCCAAGTCCCTAAATGGATAATTCTTGATCGACTTCTCTCACTTATGGCTCCCCTAGGAAGGAGAATCTAACAAGATCCAGGTCGAAAGCAAGCCCCGAATGAGATAGGCCCTCACCAAAGTCAGGAGGGTGAATGAGGTCCTATTCTCTGAGACTTCCCCTGGGGTGTACCAACCCTTTGAGATCTTAACATTTGATTTCACCCTCAGGGAGGATCCCATAGTTTTGTAGAGAACCCAGGACCTGGAAGAGAAATTAAGGGTCGAGGTTAACTCTCAGGGTGTCGCAGTGACCCCCGCCACACTCTTGTTTGGCACTTGGTGCCGGGTACATTACCAGAAACATTTAGAGCTGGAGTGTGAACATTACCTGGCCATTTCTACCTGACACATCAATGCCCTCCAGAGGAAAGAACACACACCCGATTCCTCGGGACCCAGTACTTCTACTGGAAGCACCTTTTTGGTACCATTGGTCTAGGAATCCCAATCAAAAACCCCTCCAGAGACAAACCTCACCCGCATACAATTAGCACCAGAGGAAATTCCTCCCAACCCTCCCAAGAATAATCCAAAAGCCACCTCACCTTCCCAGCCCAAGATAGCAAATGATGACCTGTGGACCCTTAAGTTTGATGGGTCCCGATCCAAATAGGGCTGTGGGGCCGAAGTGGAATTGATCAACCCGTGGGAAAAATCCTTCCTCATGTCCTACAGACTACAGTTCAACTGTACGAACAATGTCATAGAGCAGGAGGCTTTGGTCCTTGGACTCTTATTTTCACTAAGGAAAGGAATCACTCGCCTCCGGGCCCTGGGTGATTCAAAGTTGATTGTTAAGCAGGTCCGGAGTCAATACACCTATCACGATAAGAGGCTGGCTACATACCATAACTGGGCGTGGAGCCTTATTGAGGATTTTGATGCCTTTGGCATTGATCTTATTCCTCGGAGATGGAACTATGTCCCAGATGGCCTTGCTATTTCTGTCAGCACACTTGAGCCCATGGCCGGCTCGCGACTCTGGAGATTCTTTGTTGAGATGATCCCCACCCCGTCTATTCCAGACAATGTCACCCATTTTTAGGTCTTTGAGGATGATCAACATATCCTGGCCTTCATGGCCAATATTGGTGTCTTTGAGGACCAGATAGTGGAGGAGAGAGATCACGATGATACTGGGCAGGGTGATGAAGATGATGGGATCATGGACCTGCCAACAAACACCATTATGAAAGGGATGGTTGCACTAGAATGAATCTTTGACTTAGACCCTTGGGGCAGGGAAAAGATATCATCCTCCTCTAATGGAGGAAAATTTGAGAAAGTGAACATCGGCCAGCCCAGTGAAGAGAAAATGGTACACATTGGCACCTCATGCTCCCTTGAGGAGAAGGAGAAGATTCTCGCGGTTCTCCGAGAATACATTGATGTAATCGCATGGGGGTATGAGGACTTGAAAACTTATGATACATCCATCATGACTCATACCATCCCACTCAAACCTGATGCTAAGCCTTTCTGAAAAAAGCAACGACCGGTCAACCCACTATATACACCAAAAAATGGCTTCGTTGATTAATCAATTAATTAAATATTTATTATTTAATTAATGTTGGCTTGATGAATTGATTAAATATTTATTATTTAATTAATGTTTATATCTTCTATTTATTTAATAAATTATTATATTTATTAAATAAATTCACTATAGTCTATTCCTCTTATCCTAGGTCTTCTAAATTAGTTCTATTAAAAGCGATTTAATTAAATACACAATCACTAAATATGACTAAGTCCTCTAGTCCACCTCATAAACCTAGTCACCTTACACATCACCTTGGCTAAAATAATTAATTATTAGTAATTAATAATTAATCATTATCCTCACCCACACATGTCCTATTCTTAAGGGCTATGTGGCCTTATAAGACTTGGTCTCATGACCACATGTCTTCTCCTACACCAAGTCAAGAAGCAATTCCTATTCT
>MU226218.1:492812-515534 GCA_018584345.1 Thuja plicata
TTAAATCCTTTAACCAGGTCACACCTAGCAGTGTGTTATTGTAACCTTTAACAGGGTTGGCTCCTCACAGGGCATCACTTCAGAAGAGTGAAAACTTGGTAGCATGTTAGTGGTGGTTTTTCCCATATTGGGTTTCCATGTTAAATACTTGTGTCAACTTGTGTGAATCATTATGGTTTTCTTTACTTTTATGTTTCTACAAGATAATTTCAATTGATAGTAAACTACATGTTTAAGTTGTTGATTCATGCTACTGCTGCCGAGTAGATCTGAAGTACAAAAAGTTTTTATTTGCTACATCTAGACCTGAGGATAACTGATTCACCCCTCCCCTCTCAGTTATTCTAAATTCATTCCAACACTATCAAAGTAGTATCTTCTTCAGCATGCTAAATTCTGGATAGATTATCAGCTACCACGTTTGCTTTCCCTGGCTTGTCAATGATTGTTATATCAAATTCCCACAAAAGAAGAAGCCATCTTGCTAACCTGCCTGTGATGATAGATTTTTTCATGAGATACTTAATTGCTGCATGGTCAGTATGAACAAAGATGGGATAACCAATTACATAATGGAGGAATGTTTTCAGAACATAAACTACTGCTAGCAATTCTTTTTCAGTCAATGTATAGTTTAACTCTGGTCCATGGAGACTCTTACTGATATAATAGATTGCATTTTCAAGGTTTCTAGACTTTTGTCTTAGGATAGCACCTACGACATAGTCTGAAGCATCTTTATGTATGTGAAATGACAAAGTCTAGTCAGGACCCCTAAGTACTAGTGCAGTTGTCAAAAGTGACTTGAGCTGCTGGAAGGATTCATCACATTCTTTTGTCCAAGCAAATTCAACTTCTTTAGTAAGTAAGGTGTACAAAGGACTAGCTATTTCACTAAAGTTCTGGATAAACCTCCTATAATAGCCAACATGACCTAGGAAAGAGCTGACATCTTTTTGCTTACTGGGAGTAGGGAGTGTGAGAATTACCTCTATCTTCGCAGGGTCTACCTAGATTCCAGCTTTGGAGATAAAATGTCCCAACACCACGCCTTCCTGCATCATCATAAAACACTTTTCACTGTTGAGAGACAGGTTGCATTCCTCGCATCTGATTAGTACTTTATCCAAGTTCTTCAGGGCTTCCTCAAATGTGACACTGAATGAAGTGAAGTCATCCTTGTAGATTTCCATGTAATCATGTGATATATCAACAAAGATGCTGATCACAGCTCTCTGAAAGGTAGCAGGTGCATTGGATAAGCCAAATGGTAATACTAAATAAGCATATGTGCCCCAAGGGCATGTGAATGTGGTCTTCTCTTGATCTTTGGGGGCAATGCTTATCTGATTGTAACCACTATATCCATCCAGAAAGGAGAAGTATTTCTTTCTTGCCAAATTATCCAAGACCTGTCAATAAAAGGTAAAGGAAAGTGATCATTCTTTGTGGCATTATTTAATTCCCTGTAATCCACACATATCTACCACTTACCTCTTTTCTTAGGTACAATGACCAATGGTGATACCCACTTGCTATCAAAGATTGGATAGATGAATCCAACATCCAACAACTTCTGCAACTCAGTTTTAACTATTTCTCTCAGTGCGGGATTTATTCTCCTTTGAGGTTGACGAAGTGGCAAGCTTCCATTATTGATGTAGACTCTATGGGTGTAGATTTTAGGGTTTAGTCCTTCCATATCCCCATAATCCCATGCAAAGGATTTTTCATGTTGACCAAGGAGCTTGGTTAACAATTTCAACTGTGATTGGGACAACTTGTTGTTTACATGGAGGTTATGACCAGGGGAAAGTTCCACTGTTGTTGTTAGCTCTACCATTAATACTTCGGGCACTAGACTTGTAGCTATTTCACTTGTCAGTAATTGATCAATTATCTCAGGGGTTGCTGGAAACACACAGTCCTCATAGGTAAATACCTGTAAAACAGAACTCTCTGAAACATCTTTAGCCACAATACATTCATTGGTAAGAATGCTCTGTATCACATCATCTTCCTCTTGCATTTTTAGAAAAGATTTCCTATGCAACATCATGAGCTAGGCTACTGAATTCAACTCTTCCTCCTCATCCCCTAAGTCTGGCCAAATAGGTTCTCCCAAGTCTGGCTGGGGTTGGGCAGGAGGATATAGGGCTAACTTCCTTATGGCTTGACCATTTGAAATTGTCATACTGCCTAATCTATAATTAATTTTGGCATCAGTGGTGGCTAGCCAGGGTCTTCCCAAGATTATAGGATAGCCAGAAAATTTTACTTTAGGTGATAGGATAAGAAAATTAGTAGGCTACTCCCATGAATCTAAGGTAACTACCACATCTTCTATGAGACCATCTGGAGTAACAGTTGAACTATCAGCAAGTTGTAACACTGTGGGTGTTGTTCTTAAGCCTTCTATGCTTAGCCTATGCATTGTATCTTTAGTCATCACATTTATTGCTGCTCCCAAATCAACTAAAGCATTTTTCACAGTTTGTCCATTTATTATCAGGTCGACTACTGGGCTGCCAGGATCTGAATACTTTGGTATTACCACCTTACCTAACATGATATCCGCTAATTTCCCTACAACATGGACTATTTGAGGGTCTTTCTTCTTCCATCCTAGCTTCTTAAGGCATGCTTCCTTAATAGCCTTTCCATAAAGGGGTATATCTTTGATAGCTTGGAACAGAGGGATTTGGATGTTCATATTTTTCAGCTGCTCAATAATATCAAATGTTTCTTCCTCTTGGGATATAGGTTTTTCTTTATTTAGCCTATGTGGAAAGGGTGGATTTATTAGAGTGTGGACACTGGTTCTACTAGGTATATCAGTTGGCTGGCTAGTATTTGGCAGTGTGGCTTCTCGAAGTAGTACTGTAGGAGTGTCTGCAACTTTCATGATAATAGGATATTCAGGTGTAGGCAGAGTGGTACCGAACCTCAAATGGATATCAGCTATCTCTAGTGAATAGGTAGGGCACTGCTGAGTGTCAGTAGTGTACGTTTTCTGCTACTACTATTTGTTGTTTGGATTTGGCTGAGGTTGAGAAGGCAATTGGGTTGGCTTTGAATTAGCATTAGTTGCTGCAGGAGGTGGCATTATTGCAGGTGGTTGCACTGGAGCTGGTAATTATGGACAGCCAGAATTTTGGTTAGGCCACTATGGAGGCCCCCTCCATTGATTATTTTTTTGCCAATTTCCTTGTGGTGGTTGCCATTAATTCTGTTGATTAGGCCACTGGTTATTTTGCTAGTTTTGTCACTAGTTGTTTTTCTAGTTAGGCCACTGATTATTTTGTTGGTTAGGCCACTGGTTATTTTTCTGGTTAGGCCACTAGGGTTGAGAGTATTGAGAAGTGTTCTGATAACTTTGGTTTTGCCACTGATTATTGTTAGAATTTGAAAATTGTAGAGGATCTTGTGGCATACCTTATCATGAAGCCCATGGTCGACGTTGAGCAATGAAGAACACTTGATCATTGTCTCCATCTATCTTCATGTAGTCAGTTGGCAAATGTTAATTTTCTAGGTTTTCTACCAGCTTACATCCGCAGTCTTTCTTTTGTTTGCGGTAGTGTGGATAGTACTCAGCCAATTGTGATTCAGCCTCTGCATGCTTCTTCTTGGCAGTCATGGTGTCAAAATGTGTAGCTACATCATTTATGATTTCTTTCTTGAAATCCGTGAGCAAATTAGATATCTCCAGCTTTGAAACACCCAAACTAATCCCTTTTGTGACTGTGGACTGGTATCCTCTACCTTTCTTAACAGTTGACCTTGAGTAGTTGAGACAAATTTTCTTGAGGTCATCCCAAGAGGATTGGGATATATCTCCACTAGCCATCAAGTCTAATGCTTCTAGACAATTTTCGTTTACCCCTCTTAAGAAGACTAGTTTCTGCGAATCCTCTGCCAGTACATGCTGGGGGTTCTTCTGCATTGTGTACAAGAAATATGAAACATAGTCCTACAATGTTTCATCCTCCGTTTGCGACATCTTAAAGATATCATCTCCTTTTGGGTCACTCACCTTGCAATAATATTTGTATTTCTATAGAAATAATGTCAGCATCTCATCCCAGGTACCTGTTGCATTGGCTCCTAAGCCCATGAACCATTGTAAGGCTGACTCTTTCAGTGTTGCAGTAAACAACTTGAGCTTATGGGCATTGGTATTATAGTCAAAGCTTCGACAAAGTATGTCAAACTCAAACAAGAAAGTGTCAGGATCCTCCGTTATAAGACCATAAAACTTTGGAAGAGCAGTTGTAGGCATATTTTTGAGATTAGCATTGTTTATAAGGCTCAAGAGAGGAAATGGGAAAGTAGGATGTGCCATTACTAGGGGTATTTGATTATGGGGTTGCTGCTGGAAAGGAGCATTAGCTACGGGATTGTTAACAATAGGTGGATTTGGGCTGAAATTATCTAGAAAGCTGGCCAAGACTTCAGCAAAAGGCTAAAGACCGCTTATATCAAATAGTTCTGCTCTGGAAGAAGATGTTGCAGGAAATTCAGGACTTGCGTCATCAAAGGGTAACTCAACTTCTTCAATTTTCTCATTCAAATTAGCACACTCTTCTGGGAGAAATCTGCCATATTCATCTCTTTGCCTTTCTCTTCGATGCATGCAATTGAATTCTTCATGCTTGTGAAGCAATTTTTAGGAATATAAATATAAAAACTAACTAGGATGAAAAAAAATGACTCAAAAATGTTCCTAGCTTGACACCATCCCCGGTAGAGGTGCCAAAAATGAGCCGCCTTGCAATAGGTGTGGAATAATCATGCTTAAGGCCTTTCTTAGGAATAGTTTATTCAATCTTAGGACTACTTATCCCACTATGAGGTGTATTTAACTTGTCAACCTAGGGACGTATACTTGAAATGGTCGACACAATATGTGCACTAGGTTCCTTAAAGAGTCATTATGCTTATGTTGCAGGAAGGTAAGAAATGCATAAAAGAAACCTACACTAGTGTTGCAGGAAAATAATACACTTATCTCCTTACTGAAATGAATGCTAAAAATTTTAAACTCTACTTAGACCTATACTTTCAATCCAGAACATCCATTATAACTATTCTTGCAGATGCTGCAGGAACATTCACAAAGTACAATGCTGCAGGAAGAAACTGTAACTTCTATCTGAAATACTGGAAATACTGAAAATGTTGGAAGTAAATATACTCTACTCTAATCTATTCCACCTCCCAAGTGGGCCCCCTTGGTTGGTTTCTTCTAATCTACTAACACAAAATGTAAACCAAGAATCACTTCATTGTATTTCAAAAACTCATTACATAAGAACAATACATGAAACTTAAAATAACTTGCTGTAAGATATAACAGTTTTCTTCCAAAAAAAAATTCTCTCTAACTCTCTCTCTTTTTCCTCACTACAAACTATCGGTCCAATCCCTATAAATAGAGGATCGAATGCTTATTACAAAATAGAAAAGAAACTATCTTGCTGAAAACATGTCGGAGAAGAAGATGGAAACGCAACAGCCCGCGGTGTGGGTAATAAAGTTTGGGCGACCAGTTCAACATAATAAAGTGCAGAGGGAATATAGCAGCACTACATTCCCACATCCTAGAATAGTGGCTCCTCCATTGTAGCATCCATGTCTCCTGGTGCTTTGATGATCACTCCGCCGTAGCTGGTCCTCAACAATCTTCCTTGAATGCTGTCGACCACTCTCCAGCCGCTTACTTCCCTGGCAAGTTAGTTATGATGCAAAAATATTCATGCAACAAGCTTTATCAAATTAAATCCAAATATTAGAACATATATTCTAATGGTTATATGAAATACTGCACTATATGTATAATATTGGCAAAATATGTCACAAATATCTACCCATGGTTTATCAGTTCTAACTAGACTTTATCACAAGTTTTAACTGGCTAGGTTCACAAATGTCTTGACAAAAATCAGAACAAAGTATTTAAAATTATACAAAATAAAGACAATAATTTGGCCTCATCACAACCCATGAAGATAGTCTGAGGCTAGGGACTATGTAGAGCGATGGTAGAAGAGACTCCCCACATTAAATGTTAGACATGTACAGTGGAGTCCGTCACTCAGGATCCATGGTACACACACCTGGTGTACTTGTTTTTGAATAACAGATGCCTGGAGGGATTGCCTCCAAACAAATATCATGCCTTGTAGTTGAAAAGTGCACATTTCATGATAAAAATGCCACGCTTTTCCATAGAAACTATGAAGGAGTGTACCTCTGGTGCATTGATAGGGTTCAAGCTGCAAAAATAATCAAAGAATTTCATGGGCAGTTTGGAACTAGGCATGGCTTAGCTGACACCACTTCCCATCAGATCCTCTAGGATGGATACTATTGGCCCTGTATCTTAAAAGATGTCTATACTCACATCTGGAAGTGCCATACTTGCCAAACTGCGACACATCGTGAGCGTAACCCGGTTATGCCTTTGTAGCCAGTTTTTGAAGTGAGACCCTTTGCCCAATGGGCATTTGAGTTTATTAGAGAAATCAACCCCTACTCATCTGCTAATCATTGGTACATTCTGACTCCTACCAATTATTGCACTCGGTGGTCTGAAGCGATACCTTGCAAAAACAATATGGCAGACGTAGTTATAAAATTCCTGGAAGAAAACATTGTCACAAGATTCAGAATGCCTTTTGCTATAGTATGTGACAATGGTCTGACATTTTATTTGGTGCAATTACTTGAATGGACCTATGACCGGAAGATCACTCTAAAGTTTTCCAGCAACTATTACCCCTAGGGGAATGGTGTTGCTGAATCAACCAACAAAAATTTGCTTGAAGTGATCAAACACCTATTAGAACAGAATGCCCAGGACTGGCACCAAAAGATGAGATTCACCCTTTGGGTGGATCATATTCAAATTAAGGCCACCCTAGGAACATCCCCATTCCATCTGGTTTACAGCCAGAAACTAGTCTTCCCCATTAACCTACGAATCCCGATTTTATAGTTTATGCAGGAATTCAGCAACCAGGACAATATTATGGAGGTTCGGCTCCTAAATCTGGTGCGAATGGAAGAACAAAGAGACATGGCCCTTGAACATTTTGCGCATCATCAAGCAGTAGTGAAGTGATGGTTTGACCAAAGAGCCCAGTATAAGGCCTTTCAAATTTCAGACTTGGTCCTCTTGTGGGATAAGGCCCAGGAGAAGAAAGGAAAATACACCAAATTCCAACGACTCTGGCTCGGACCATATTTGATCTCAGAGATCTGCGGGGAAAATACCTATCACCTCAGTACTATGAATGGAGAAGCCGTTACATTGCCTATCAATGGATAGTTTCTCAAACATTATTTTGAATGAGGCAGGTTTGTCCAGAGTTGTACTATGTGTATATTCTTCTTGCTTGTAAATATCTTTCCCGGTGCCCTGTTTGGGGTGCCTTGTAAATAGTTTTGTTGGCAGTCCTCTGGGACCACTCCATTTCTTTTTATTTTGTTTTGTTTTCTTTCTTTGTTTTCTTTTCTAGGCTCTCAGTGTTTTTCTCCCCCCTTTTGTTGGCTGGTATGCTTTGCATAACATCTAGTCTCCAAGGTGGTACCTTTGGCAAATGGTGAACTTGGAATCTATTGTTAGCATGGTGGAATTGGTTCGATCTCCAGAGTTATTGTGTAAGTTTGGTAATAGGCTATGAGTAATCTTCATCGGATTCATCCCCAAAAGTCTGGAAATTAGTTAGATCAAAATTAAAGGGAACAAGTAATCGGACACACCGAGAGTAGATCAGTTGCACTAGTATGTTGGCCCAACTTTGAAAAACATTCAAATTCTTCCTGGGTCTGGAGTTTTCTTCCCTATTTAGCAAATTGAGATGGATGGAAGGGTGAAAGAAGTACTACCATTAAAATTAGCTAAGCTTAAGCTTAATGGTGAAAGAAGTACCACCCTCCCATCCAGAAAAAGAATAAAATGTAAAGGAAAGAAAAGGATGGAGAAACTCCGGTATCTGGGGGAAATGAGAAAATTTGATGACTTTGGATCGATATATTTAGTGCCTCTTCTCTACTTCTCCCAGAGGTCATCGAATTTATTTTCTTCTAAAGCACACACTTCACAACTAACGAAAGACCATGGATTGAATCATGTATGAGCTAGACCTTCACTTCGCGCCTTGCAAACAGGATGCTCCGAGTAACGATTGGTTCCAGTTTTACTAACCAGAGATTTTGCGGTTCTCAAATGTGCTAAGGCATTCATCCTAGATAGTTTCCATTTGTTATACCCTACATACCGGTCCCTACATTTTGTGTGCAAAATGTTGGGTCCCCTCTTTTCACTTTGGCTCTTGCCTTGTTTTCTTTGTCTTTGTTTTTCTTTGCTTTCTTCTCTGCGTTTTCCCTCCCGTGAGGTTTGTTTTCTTTATTTATTTTGTCTTTTGTGTCTCCGGGACCCAGTCTTGGAGTGTGTTGTTCTTTCTAGAGCCAAATTCTGGACTTTGAGATTCTCTGCCCCGATGCCTTCTCTTCGCAAGAAGGTATGGTGGCATGAAATCCCCGGGCCCGGAGACCGGAGGTTTGTTTGTTCTGGAGTCCGTGGAAAAAGGGTAACTAACTTTTACCTCGGGTATAAATAGAAATTACGCATCACTTTTATAGTTACCGTGAGTAAACACTTGTCCATTGAGAGTGAATCAAAGCGAATTAAGATGATTTCAAACTGCTTTTGCTTCCATGTTTAGTGGCTATTAACCAGTGATTTGGCAGTGATTGTTCACGATAATCCCTGGGTTTAGCTCGTTACAAGGTGCCTCCCATACCTACCTTGTCCGTTGCATTTTTTTCTTAGGTAGGCTCTGAGCCTTGGTCTTTTTGTTTCTCAGTTTTCTAGTTTTGTTCTTGTTTCGTTGTGTTTTTCTTGTTTTGTCTGGTTTTTGCCCGTTGTCTTTGCCGCATTTTCTGTCACCTCTTGTTGGTGGGTTGGCACTAGCAGAGGGTTGTCCGCCCTCTGCACACTTGTACCATAGGTGGTTTCCATGCACTCTGCATGGTGTCGCTTGTTTGTACATTATGTAAATTCTATTTTTTTTAGTGTGTATATATCTCAGCCTTCGGCTCTTTGTAAATCTTTGTATATATCTAATGTAGATCCTTCTGACTTGTGGGTCAAACTCGCCGTGCTCTTGTCTGGTTTTTCAAATTTTATGAGCTCACCCATATGACAGAATACCACCTGGTCGGAACTCAACTCTCAGATGGTTTTAACCATGGTGGTTTCTCTCTCCACAGTGAGATCAGTCCTTAAGACACATTTATTTCCCATGCATGCATTTAAGATCTACCAAGTGGCCTTCATGTCACACGTGTTCAGATAGTTGGCGTCACCATCACCATAAATCCCATTTATTGCATGGCCATGTGACACCCACATAACCCTGAAAACTCACTTTTTGGTCACATCTCTCAATGGTTAGTTTTCCAGACTCTGGGTCCTACGTCCTCGCGCCGCCCATATCTTACTTCTGTCAAGTATGCTAAAACCCTCAGGCATGAATTATGGTTGAATTCCTAAGTTGTCATCATATGCATATCTTTCTGGATTTTGATCTAAACTAAATTTTTAGGTGAAGTATGCAATGCAGTGGTACATTCTCTAGAATTCAGAGTAGCATTTTTTTATCTTATAAGGATTCTGATGGTCACCTTACCTTGCAGGTTTTCAAATATCACACTTTCACCATGTTAGAGGCTTCCGCATCCTCACCACCTGGGAGTCCAGAGCTCCCCTCCACGACAGTCACCAGGGCAGTCGTTAGGTCCAAGATTGAGAGGGCCTTGGAGAAACTTCCCCTCAACATGAAATATTTGAAAGACAATATTGTTACGGGTTCAAAAATTGAATCCCAGGTTTAGTTGGTCACTGACACCAGCGTCGAGATGTGGTCCAAAATGCAGGCCCTGGTTAAAATGATGTTCATTCAACGGCAATCCAGGGACCAATTGGCCATCAATGTTGGAGAGTCTGGGATTCTAAAGGCCACTTTCTTTCCATGTTCTGTGCAAGCCCCGGAACTCATCCTCACGCTCGTGACACACTAAAACTCCTATGTCTGGGTCATCATGCTCGCCGCTCCGGTCCCAACCGGATACCCTACACCCATGGTTTCCCTAGACGCTGCAACTTTTTGGGTAGGTCTAGGGATTCCCTAGTTTGATGAAGCAACCGTTGTCACCCGATCTGATGCCTTGGCATAATTTCAACAGGTGGAGGTTATGGCCCAGCAATATCTGAATAACAAATGGCTAAAGACCCCAAAGAAAGATTCAAAAAGAATGAAGTTGGAGATCCCTAGATCTGAATTCAAGGAAAGCATCCAAACGGGGATCATAACATTATGTAGGATCTTTGGGCAACCCCATGCTCGAGAATTCTCAAGGTGGATGTACTATTTCTTACTCGACATCTCCACTGGTGAGAAATATTTTGATTGGGCCGCGATCATTTCTAACCATGTGGACTCGCAGTTTCTTCAGGTGGCCCGGACCTCAAAGTTTTATATGATGTCCTATGTTCTCTGGGCCTTAGCACAACAACACCCTACCACAAATGGGATGCTCACATCAGGTGAACTTGGAGTTGGCCTGGGGCAAAAGGCTCCTTGGGATTATTTCCCACAAATCTAGTGGGAGGCTAGTTTCCTCAGCTTCTGCCGAGTTAACGATGCCTTCATCTATTACAATCTTCTCATGCCTACCCGAGATGCTGGGTACCATCTCTCTAAGGAGGCCATGGATTTGGTCAGGAGTTATGGCCACTATTATATCCATTTCCAGAAACATACTTACATTTGGGTAACCGGTTCTCCGAGAAACCCTATTTGTTGCCCAAACACTGTGGGAACAAAATAATCCTTTTAGAATATTGCCGACAGATACTGGAGCTGAACGCCTTGTACACTGTAAAGAAGGTGGTAAATGTTTCATTCCCCATCACTTGTGGGAATTACACATGTAGTCTGGCCATAGCTAAATATGCAGACAAGAAACTTAAAAGCTTGGGCCTAACAGAATACTATCTAGCGCAAAAGAACTTTGATCCACTAGGAAAGATTGCAATGACACTTCCTCGGGCATTAGAACCCCAAAGATTCCACATTAAGGACTTCTGGGAAGATTTCCAAGATGATTTTGAAGTCTGGAGCTGGCACTTTGTCCGAATGATAATGGGGATGATGGAGAGGCTGAAGCTTTGAAAATTCCCGGATGACTTTTTGGACACCGGGTCCATAGTGGACCCTCAGTACAAAGAGAAAGGAATAGACAAGATGAATCTCCCTCCAATAAATTGGAACACTCAAGAGGGGCCAACAATTGAGGATATCACTCATGATGTGGTCGAGCATAGCCACACTTATTTCAAGAAGGCATGCCTAGGGAGTACGTACCAAGTTGGCCTGGTAGTGCTGAGACTAACCCCCAGGGCCAGAACCTCTTCACAGGGAGAGGATAAAGGAAAAATAATAATGGGGAACCCATCGCAAACCCCATCTGTAGCCCCCTTAAAATAACAAATACAACAAACACTGACGGTCTCCCAGTAGATGAAAGAGAAACTGATCACAAGGTTGGCCACTCCGGTCCTCATGACCAGGACCGTTCGTCCTCCCTCTTCCCCTTCACTAGCTGCATTAATGATCTGAGCAATGGGAACCAGAGAAAAAGAGGAGTATGTAGCCTTAATGGATGCAAGGCCCCCTTTGGTAACCAGGAGAAAGAAAAATAAAACTACCTCTCAACCAAGGGTGGAACCAGAGCTCGGAATGCCAAGCATCCCAGAAGTAAAAATTGTTTCTTCTGACTCTCTGAAGCCGGAGAAAGAATTGAAGCACATCCTAGAGAATCCCTCACCCCATGATGAGTTTGATGATGTGTTTAGAACTAATGAATTTGGAAACTTGTAGGGGGACATCATACAATTAGCGGAATAAATTGCCGCATAGGATGAACTCCCAGAGCAAGAACCTGCACAAGAGTAGGAAGCCCAGGAAGGAGAATAAAAGGGACAGGAATAGGTGGATACCTCCAAAGTCCTAGAGATACAAGTTACAGGGACTGAAGCTAGAAAAACTCAGGATGAGAAAATTTCATCAGTTAGGGAAACCAGACCCACGGGAGCAACCATGACCCCAACTGCCATGCTCCAAACGCCACTCCCAAAGGTAACATTTGGGGAAGTGATCACAATGGCTCAAATGTTGAATCTTGGCCCAATGCCACCCCCACCTCTAGAAAACACACCAGTAGAAGAGGACATCCCAACAACAGAGGCTAACGAACAGTGGCAGGATGAAAGGAACCCTGAGGAAATAGATGATGATCCTAACATTGTTAAGGATATGGACACTAGGGCACAAGATACATGCACCACCAGAGTAAGTATCATTGGTGAACTTAAGGATACAAGGAAGGAGCCAAAAGTGGCTCATATTGTTGAAGGGGTGCAACAAAATCTTGGGGAGGAATTGCAAGAACAGATTCTAGCCGCAAAGCCACCCCTACCACCACAATGGTTGGTTGAGTCTTGCAAGAGGAAGGCCCCGATGACTCCAAAGGCTCATCTCTCCTTGGCAAAGATGATGGCATAGATGCAAGACCCTACCAAGGCCAAGAAAGCCTAGATAGTCCATACTCTTCAGACTGGGCCAGGCGGAGAAACAGTCACGATAATTGTGACACCTTCCGCAGGTGTAGACGAAGCAATAGCTAAGGCCGATGAGTATTCCATCACTGAGATATCACTGGCAGTAGAGGCCCATTATGAAAAGGAAGCCCAAAAATTTAGGGCAGAAAAGGAGAAGAATGCTAATCTCATGGTGTTGCTGATGGAGCTTGTGCAACCTCTCACTGCTATTCCCCCAGGCGCCTCCGCAGCCAACATACCACTCCCACAGGGTGACATAAACGCACTAAGGGCAATGAAAAGAAAAGCCTAGGAAGTTGATGAGGGGGTTGGAAAATAGGTGGGGAACATCTGACATTTCTTGGCATCCACATTCCTAGACTTATATGTGGCCAACAACATTCTACACTGGGTCGAGACTACTATCTCCATCTGGGAGGAAGATATTGAAAACTATGAAGCATGGAAGGTCAAGATGGAATAACTCATCGGCATCAAAGAGGAAATTGTCTCTGGGGCTAGAATTCTAGGAGAGGAGTCTTTTGACTTTGTCCAGACCCAACACTCTAGACTTGACCTCACATTGGATGTAATCAAGCAACTGGTAGGGGGTGTGTGTGACAAAGTCCAGGAAGTTCAGTATTCTTTCAATTTATACAAGTCATTTGTCTCTAAGGTCTTCGGAGCTGATCCCTTCAGCACTGAAACATGCACTCTGGAGGATTATGTCCTGGGAAAGTTTGACGAGATGATGGAGTCTCGATATGGATCATCGAAGGGAATGGATGGAGCAAAAATGGCAAGGCTCACTCGCATGGTGCTCCAGAGTCATGATGTGACCAAGATGGCCTCAGAGTTCAAGGCAAATGTTTCAGACTTGGATGAACAGTTAGAGGCAGCTAAATACTAGTGGGCTGGCTTTAACATAGACAAAGATGGGATCACTCAGCTCCTACAAACATTCAATGATACCAAGGAACAATAAAGTTCTCTAGAGTCTAGAGAATCTCTCCAGGAGATGTATTTTTGTATTCATTCATTCTTTCAAAACGTAAGTTCCCAGATCTCAGAATTCTGGATCCTACATTTTTGCATTCTTTAAGTGACCCGTTTCTCGGTTCCCAAGCGGTCTCTTTTAAGGCAGTTAATAAAGGTTGTTAGAAGGTAGGTAACCACAACAAGGCATGTTGAATAAACAAGAGGGTTCTGATAGATGGTCTTCCCAAGGCGCCGCTTCAATGTTACACCTGGCACATCAGAGACAGGGCGCTGCTTTCCCATTTATGAGGCATGTAACCTCGATCCCTGAGGTATCAAATTTCTTCTTTCTCCTCCTGGATCTCTTCTCGAGGCTGATTCTTCCACTCCTCTCTTCTTGTCTTATTCCTCTGACATGTCAGACCTTTTCTGTCTCAAGGTCTTTTGTAGTGTGGTGCAGGTAGTACCAGCCACCGAAAAATAGTATTATATTGTAAGGTGTAAAATAAGTTAGGTTAAGTTTTAGGTCAAATGATGTGTATAAATGATAAGTCTAGCCTCATTCCAAGGGTTAGAAAAATTGATGATTTTGTAGTCCATAGCTAATAGCAATTTGGTTTTCTCAGTTCTTATTTGTAGAGCTCAATGCTCCCTAGTTTCTAAGCTTTCAGTAGTTAAATGCTCCCTTGGATCCACCATTGTAACACACACCAATGCTTGCTAGAAGATATGTTAATGAAGAAGGAAGAGTTATACCAATGAAGTTGTTGGCATTCTATTCTCTGGTTAATAGTATTTTATGCTTTGTGTTCTTCATGTCCTTTGCTATGATACTTCAAGTAGATTAACAACCTCCTTTTCCTCCGCTATTGATTAAATATGAGCTGATGGTTCTGTATCTCTTCAGTATTTAGTGTAGCATGTTAGAGCATTGTTGATGTTTTGAATGTTTAGTATAACTATAGGTAAATGAAATGTTTCTAACCCTACAGTATCATTTGAAGTTTATTTGTTAACTAAATGCGCGCTTGCAGGAAACCCCACTTACTTGAATCCCCAGAGAAGACGAGTTAAGATAACCACCTATCCCCGTCAAACAAAACACTCACATTTCCCAACTGAGCCCTCGCACTGTCGAGACCCAAATCTCATGTGCTTGGAGGCTCGGGGAACCTCATTTCCCCGGACAACCTTTACTGGCAAAGTTGGTTTGTACCCTGGTACCTGGTGACAACTTACCTTTGTTGGCGGTCCCGGTCATAAAGTCCCGTCAACAAGTTGGTGATACAATTTTAGTCGATGCCCATTTAATAATAGCTTGAAGTGTACTGGGTCAATTGTGGTCAATTGGATGGCTCCATTGGTGAAGACATGGGTTATTTTATATGGACCCAACCATCTTGTCTGCAGCTTGCCTAGTATTTCTTTGAATATGGAATCATACAGTAATGCCCAATCACCAACTTGAAACTGCTTGTTCTTAATATGTGAGTCGTGCCACTCTTTCCTTTGCTTCTGGACTATTTGAGTACACTCTAGGGAAGATTTTCTCATTTCATTCAAGGAATTTAGATGCAACAATCACTCTTTCTGTGCTGCAGGAAGATCAATATTTAACTCCAATGCTGTGCACAAAGTTTTGTTTTCAAATTCAATGGGTAGCATTGCTACTTTTCCATATAAAAACTCAAATGGAGTGAACCTTGTGGTGGTTTTCCAGGTTTTTCTATACACCTAGACAGCTTCTGATAGTCTGTTGTTCCAATCTCGATGGTGTAAATGAACTATTTTTGTTAAGATGGCTTCAATTTCCCGATTTGTAACTTCGACATGTTCATTGGCTTGAGGATGATAGGGGCTTGACTTCCGATGTCTGATATTATATTCCTTAATGAGCTATGTTATTAGATTGGAAGTGAATTGAGTGCCTTGATTAGTAACAAGTTCCCTTGGTACTCCATATCTGGTGAAAATTTCATCATACAAAAATTCTACAACCTTATGATCCCGGGCATGCTTAATGGCTTTTAATTTGACCCATTTGGTTAGATAATCAATGCACACCAGTATGTAAGACTTCCCATTGGATGGAGGGTCTATTGGACCAATTAAGTTCATGCCCCATTTGTCAAATAGTGTTACCACCACCTGTGGATTGAGGGGCATTTCATCTGATCTTGTTGGTCGACCCATTCTCTGACATTTGTCACATTTCATTGTGTAACTAGCTACATCCTTGTGAAGTGTAGGCCAGTAGTATCCAGTTGTTAAAATCTTTAGGGTTGTCCTTTTTGCTGCAAAGTTTCCCCCACATGGTTCATTATGACATGCATGGAGAATGTCATATGTCTCATCTTCTTGCACACATCTCCGCATTACTTGGTCAGGTCTAGTTTAAAATAGTATATTATCAATCCAAGAGAAGTGGAAGATTTTCTCTACTCCAACCTTATAAGAGAAATGTGTTGGCATTTTATTAGCTACAAGGTAATTAGCTATATCAGCATACCACAGATTTTGGATAGCAATATGAAATAAATGCTCATCCGGGAATGCATCATCTATCAAAGTAGTATCTTCTTTAGCATGGTGGATTCTAGATAGATAATCAACTACTACATTTTCCTTCCCAGGCTTGTCAATGATGGTAATGTCAAATTCCTGCAAAAGAAGAAGCCATCTTGCTAACCTGCCTGTGATGGTAGGTTTGTTCATGAGATACTTAATTGTTGCATGGTCAGTATGAACAAAGATGGGATAACCAGTTATATAATGGTGGAATTTGTTCAAAGCATAAACTACTGCTAGTAATTCTTTCTCAGTCATTATATAGTTTAACTCTGGTCCATGGAGGCTCTTGCTAATGTAGTAAATTGCATTCTCTAGGTTATTAGACTATTGTCCTAGGAAAACACCTATTGCATAGTCTAAAGCATCTATATGTATGTGAAATGGAAAAGACCAGTCAGGGCTCCTAAGTATTGGTGTAGTTGTCAAAAGTGACTTGAGTTGCAGGAAGGATTCATCACAGTCCTTTGTCCAAGAAAATTCGGCCTCTTTCATAAGAAAAGTATACATAGGACTAGCTATTTGACTAAATTTTTGGATAAACCTCCTATAGTAGCCAGCATGTCCTAGGAAAGATCTAACATCCTTTTTCTTTGTAGGGATAGGTAGTGTGAGAATTACCTCTATTTTCACAGGGTCTACCTGGATTCCAACTTTAGAGATAAAATGTCCCAAAACTACGCCTTCCTGCATCATCATAAATCATTTCTCACTGTTGAGAGACAGGTTGTGTTCTTGACATCTGATTAGTACTTTTTCCAAGTTCTTTAGGGCTTCCTCAAAGGTGACACCAAATGTAGTGAAGTCGTCCATGTATATTTCCATACAATCATGTGATATGTCAGCAAAAATGCTAATTACAACTCTCTGGAAAGTAGCTGGTGCATTGCATAAGACAAATGGTAATACATAATAATCATATGTGCCCTAGGGGCATGTGAATGTGGTCTTCTCCTAATCTTCTGCAACAATGTTGATCAGATTGTAACCATTGTATCCATCCAGAAAGGAGTACTTCTTACCAGCCAAAGTGTCTAGGACTTGATCAATAAATGGTAGAGGAAAATGATCCTTCTTTGTGGCATTATTCAATTCCCGATAATCCACACATATTTGCCATTTTCCTCCCATCTTAGGTACAATGACCAAAGGTGATACCCACTTTCCATCAGAGATTGGATAGATGAAACCAACATCTAGCAACTATTGCAATTTAGTTTTGACTATTTCTCGCAAGGCTGGGTTTATCCTTCTTTGAGGTTGATGGAGTGGTAGGCTGCCATAATTGATGTAGATCCTATGGGTGTAGAGTTTAGGGTTCATACCTAGCATATCTCTATAATCCCAAGCAAAGGCTTTCTCATGCTTATGCAAGAGTTTTGTTAACAATGCCAATTGTGGTGGTGACAACTTGTTGTTTACATGGAGATTGTGACCAGGGGAAATTTCCATAGTGGTTGTTAGCTCTACCATTGACACTTCAGGTACTGGGGTTGTAGCTACTTCACATGGCAGTAACTGACTAATTATCTCAGGGCTTGCTGGAAATAAATAGTCCTCATAGGTACATAGCTATAAAACAAAACTTTCATAAAAATTCTTTGCTATTACACACGCATTGGTAAGAATACTCTGTATTAGATCATCTTCCTCTTGCATTTTCAGAAAAGATTTTTTGTGCAACATCATGAGCTGGGAAACAGAGTTGAGCTCTTCTTCCTCATCCCCTAAATCTGGCCAAATAGGATCTCTCAAGTCTGTCTGGGGTTGGGCAGGAGGATACAGTGCTAGTTTCTTTATCGCTTGACCATTTGAAATCATCATGCTTCCTGATCAACAAATAATTTTTGTATCAGTGGTGGCTAACCAGGGTCTCCCTAGGATGATTGGATAGCCATCAAAGTTTACTTTAGGTGATAAGATGAGAAAATTAGCAGGGTATTCCCATGAATCTAAGGTGACTACTATATCCTCTATAAGACCATCTAGAGTGAGAGCTGAACTATCAACAAGTTGTAACACTGTTGGAGTTGTTCTCAAGCCCTCTATACTTAGTCTATACATTGTATCTTTGGTCCTTATATTTATAGCTGCTCCCAAATCTACTAAATCATTTTTCACTGAGTGTCCATTAATTATCAAATCAACTACTAGGCTTCCAGGGTCTGAATACTTGGGTATAACTATCTTTCCCAACATGATATCCGCAAGTTTCCCTATAACATGAACTATTTGAGGGTCCTTCTTCTTCCTTCCAGGCTTTTTAAGGCATGCTTCCTTAATAGATTTTCCATAGATATGAACGTCTTTGATAGCTTGTAACAGAGGGATTTGGATGTGCATATTTTTAAGCTGCTCAAGAATATCAAACAACATTTCTTCTTGGGATATAGGCTGTTCTATGGTGAGCCTATGTGGAAAAGGAGGATCAACTAAGGTTTTAACACCAATTTTTCTGAATTTATGAGTTTATTGGGTGGTATTTTGCACTGTAGCTTCTGGAATTGGTGTTGATGCTGTAGGAGTGTCTGCAACTTTTGCGATAATAGGATTTTTAGGTGCAGACAGAGTGGTACCTGCATGTGGTAAATTTGGCCTTGTTAAGTCACCATACACTTCAACATAGTCCTTCTTCACCAGATACACACAAGACTGAATATGAGATTATTCATCCTGCCTATCTGTGTGATTCCACCTATTGCCTTCTATCCAGATGGGGTTTCGAAATAGCTCTCAGAATGAGAGTCTCAAAACCATAGACCAATCTAGGAATGAAGGAGTTTTCTCCATGAATGCAATGCAATGCATGGTTATTCTAAGAATTGAAAGATGCCAGATTGATCTAAGACATGATTTCAATGCAATTATTCTAGAAATTGAAATTATTCTATTGAAAATGAAAGCTTTTAACTATAAATGAGATGATAAAAATGTAGGAACAATTTAGTATTCTAACAATGCATATTTTCTCCAGGGGTTTTGAATGAGGAATGAAAGTTCGTTTATAGACTCAGAGGCTGTTCAGAATATAAATTTTCCTCTTTTAAAATAAAACAGATAGAAAAGCCAGCTCAGATTAGAAAGCTTTCTTTAAAAGAGAACAATAAATTGTTTTCCCTTTGCTTTAACTATTTTCTTTCTTTGATTTTAACTGTTTTATTTCTCTTTAAAGCACAGTTAATTCAAAAATTCTATTTCTGAACTGAAGAGAAGATTTTTGAGAGAATTTTTAATTAATTAAATAAAGTATGACCTCATAAATATGTTTTCTCAATTATCTGAATATTTAAATTCAATTATTGAAATGAGAATATTTATTTAATAATTAAATATTATTTAATTCCTTGTTATGTGTTTTAGCTAAAAGGGGTGAATTTAATTTAATTAAAGTGCTAGGACTTTATAATTAAATTAATTCAATCATAAGGTTTGTTTAGCCAATAGATATTTAGGAATTAAATATAATGTATGATTAATGCAAATTTATGATTTTCTGCATTTAACACTTAGGTCGAGTAGAGTCAGTCAAAACTTGGAATTGCCTAGTACAATAGGACTTTGATGATTTAGAAGAATAAAAAATGCAACAAAATTGGTTAGGGTTGCAAGTTGTTAATTTTGGGGTGTTACATTTTGGTACCAGACCTTAAATGGTTATCATATATCTCTAGTGCATAGGCAAGGTACTATTTAGTATCAGTGGTAAACATTGGTTATTGTTGTTGCTTGCTATTGGGATTAGGCTATGACTGAGCAGGTAACTGGGTTGGCTTTGGGTTAGGGCTAGTGGCTACAGGAGGTGGAATTATTGCAGGAGGAGGCACTGGGGGTGGTAACTATGGAAAAGCAAGATTTTGGCTAGGCCACTATGGAGGCCCCCTCCATTGGTTATTTTGCTGCCAATTTCCTTATGGTGGTTGCCATTGATTCTGAGACTCAGGCCACTAGTTATTTTTCTGGTTAGGCCACTGGTTATTTTACTTGTTAGGCCACTGGTTATTCCAGGCAGGCTGAGAGTACCGAGAAGGATTCTGATAACTTTGGTTTTGCCATTGATTATTGTAAGGATTTCAAAATTGTAATGGGTCCTAAGACATACCTTGTCTTGAAGACCATGGTCGATGTTGAGCAACAAAAAACACTTGCTCATCATCTCCTTCTATCTTCATGTACTCAGTAGGAAAATGTTGATTCTCCAGGTTCGTCACCATCTTGTATCTGTAGTCTTTCTTTTGTTTACGACAATGAGGACAACACTCAGCTAACTGTGATTCAACATCTTCATGATTCTTGTTGGTAGTCATGGTGTTGAGATGTGTAGCAACATCATTAATGATGTCTTGCTTGAAATCTATAAGCAAGTTAGATATCTCCAGCTTGGAAACGCCCGAACTGATCCCTTTAGTGACTGTGAACCGATATCCTCTACCTTTCTTCATAGTTGATCTGGAATAATTGAGACATATTTTCTTGAGGTCATCCAAAGAAGATTGGGATATGTCCCCACTAGCCACAAGGTCTAGTGCTTCCAGACAACTGTCATTTACTCCTCTTAAGAAGACTAGTTTCTGTGAATCCTCCGCCAGCACATGTTGGGGATTCTTCTACATTGTGTATAAGAAACATGAAACATAGTCCTCCAAGGTTTCATCCTCCTTTTGTGACATTCTAAAAATGTCATCTCCCCTTGGGTCACTCCCCTTGCAATACTCTTTGTATTTCTGCAAAAATAAAGTCTGCATTTCATTCCAGGTGCCTGCTGCATTTGCTCATAAGCCCATGAACCATCGTAAGGCTGACTCTTTTAGTGTTGCTGGAAATAGTTTGAGTTTTTGGGCATTGGTTTTATAGTCAAAGCTATGACATAGGATGTCAAAATCGAACAAAAAGGTGTCAGGATCTTCAGTTATCAGGCCATAAAACTTTAGAAGTGCGGCAATGGGTATATTTTTGAGATTAGCATTGTTTATAAGGCTCGGAAGAGGAAACAGGAAAGTAGGCTGTGCCATTACTAGAGGTATTGGGAACTAGAGTTGTTGCTGGAAAGGAATATTAGCTACAAGATTGTTAACAACAGGTGCATTTGGGTCAAAATTATCGAGAAAGCTGGCCAAAATTTCAGCAAAAGGTTGAAAACCAATTATATCAAAAGGCTCTTCTCTAGAGGAAGATGCTGGAGGAAATTTGGGACTTGCATCAACAAAAGGTAACTCAACTTCTTCAATTTCTTCATTTAAATTCACAAACTCTCCTAGAAGAAATCTGCAATATTCATCTCTTCTTCTTCCTCTTCGATGCATGCAAATGAATTCTTCACACTTGTGAAGCAAATTTAGGACTGCAAACCAATATCTAAAAGCTAGCTAGAAATGAAAAAGATGACTCAGAAAGTTTCTCATCTTGACACCATCCCCGACAATGGCACCAAAAATGAACCGCCTCATAATAGGTGCTTAGTAATCATGCCCAAAGCCTCTCTTAGGAATAG
Source organism: Thuja plicata (assembly GCA_018584345.1). Classification (NCBI taxonomy): domain Eukaryota; kingdom Viridiplantae; phylum Streptophyta; class Pinopsida; order Cupressales; family Cupressaceae; genus Thuja; species Thuja plicata. The sequence goes on from MU226218.1 coordinate 514,517, forward strand.
TTTATTCAATCTAAGGATTACTTCTCCGACCATGAGGTGCATTTAGTTTGTCAACCCAGGGACGTATACTTGAAATGGTATGACACAGTATGTACACTAAGTCCCTTAAAGAGTCATTCTACCTATACTGCAAGAAGGTAAAATGCATGAAAGGAATCTATGCTAGTGCTACAGGAAAGGAAACACACTTACTCCTTATTGAAATGAATGCTGCAAATTGTAAATTCTACTTAAGCCTATTCTCTCAACCTAGAGCATTCACTATAACTATCTCTGCAGGTGCTATAACTATCTCTGCAGGTGCTACAGGAACATTCATAAAGTACAATGCTGCAGGAAGAAACTATAATCTTCTATCTAAAATGTTGGGAATGTTGAAAGTAAATCTACTCCACTCTATTCTAATCCACCTTCCAAGTGGGCCCCCTTGGTCGAATTCTGCTAATCTACTAACACAGAAGGTAAACCAAAAGTCACTTCATTATATTTCAAGAATTGGTTACATAAGAATGATACATAAAACTGGAAATGAACTTGTTATGCAAGATGCAACAATGTATTCCAAAAACTTTTGAGCTTACAAACTAACAACCTAATCCCTATAAATAGAGGATCAACACTTTATTCCAAAACAGAAAATAAAATATTTGACTGAAATCACGCCAGAGAAGAAAAGGGAAACGTAATAGCCCACGACATGTGCAATGAAGTCTGGGCGACCAATTCAACACGATGATGAGTGCAGAGGGAATATAGCAGTGCTACATTCCTGCATTTTTGGAACAGTGGCTCCTCTTTTGTAGTATTCATGTCTTCTAGTGCCATGATGGTTACCCGACATAGCTGGACCTCAACGTCCTCTTTTAAATGATGTCGACCACTCTCAAGCTGCTCCTACTTTCTGGCAAGTTAGTTATCATGCATAAATATTCATACAAGTAAACTTAATCAAATTGATCCAAATATTAGAACACACATTTTGATTGCTATATGAAATACTGCAATATATATATATATA
>MU226218.1:515641-536426 GCA_018584345.1 Thuja plicata
ATATATATATAGGCAAACCATGACATAACTATCTACCCATGGGTTTGACAGTTCTAACTATACTTTAACACAAGTTCAACTGATTATAAGCCCACAAATGTTTTGGTAATACTTAAAACAAAGTATTAAGATTAATATAATAGAGACAGTAAATGGTCTCATCAATGAGCTCACTGTTTGAGCACCACATGACCCTGTTATGAGCTTTGTTTGTTATATATATATATATATGATTTTGTTGCTATCATTGCATGCTTACTGTTGTTGTGCACCATATATTGTTATATATATACATTATTTATTTCATTGAGACCGTGACTAGCTTGTCATTTGTAATGTATTTGTTGTTATTGGATCAATGTTGCCATGCTATTGAGGTTGTAGATACATTGAATCATCACTGCCATTTTATTTTAATAGTTATGCTAAGGAACTATGTTAAAAATTTCAAGGCATGAAATTTTATAACTGTACATATATTTTATGAGTATGAACATAAATAATAAGGGTACCATACATTGCCGGATGTGATGAATTTTTGACCAGGCTATGAATCTAGTGTGCTCCTGTGTGATCCAAAACCTGCAAAGAAAAGAGAAATGGGGGTTAGATAAAAAAGATCTAAGTAATGAATGACATCCTATTACTACTGATCCTCATCTACAATTATGCATGTGCATAGTCAAGCCATACACTTCTGAAAGAAAAATGGGGAGTACCACATAGTGAATATCAACAAAAAAACAAATAAAGAGAGATAAAAAACTTCACACAATGCCTTGAAGGTAATAGAAATGATGCCCTAGCTCTCAAAGCTCGCTGGTCATCAAGTATTCCAAATGCAAAGATGTAAATGAATGCCAGTATTAAATAGTGAGATCATAAACAATGCATGATCCCCTAGCTTGGAGCCCATGAGCCATCAAGACATTTCCTCATGAAATGATCATAAACGGGGAGTGCCAAAATATAGTGAATATCAACAGCAAAACAAATAAAGAGAGATCAAACACTTCACACAATGCCTTGAAGGTAATAGAAATTATGCCCTAGCTCTCAAAGCTCATAGGTCATCAAGCATTCCATATGCAAAGATGTAAACAATGCCAGTATTAAAGAGTGAGCTAATAAACAATGCATGGTGCCCTAGCCTGCAGCCCGCGAGCCATCAAGACATTTCCTCATGAAATGATCATCAACGGTGAGTACCACATAGTGAATATCAACAACAAAAAAAATAAAGAGAGATCAAACACTTCACACAATGCTTTGAAGGTAATAGAAACGATGCCCTAGCTCTCAAAGCTCACATGTCATCAAGCATTCCAAATGCAAAGATGTAAAAAATTACAGTATTAACATTCATATTGTGCCATTAAATCAACAAATGCCATCAAAATGAAATTGAGTTAATGAGAAGACAAAGCTCGAATGCCTACCTCAAGTCATGGCTACCATATACCAAGATTCCAATAAGCTTCCATAGTTAGGGCACTCTTTGCGCATGACGATATGCAATCACGCTAAACTAGAAATGAGCCTTTTTTTTGTTTTTTTGTTTATAATCATGAGGGTGTCGCAATTATGATGGTACCGTCTCTATTACAATGGAATCGGGGGCACTTGAAAAAAATACAAAAATCACACACAAATGGTAGTGTCATCACAAATTAGCGTCAAAATTTAACCCAAATGTTGTAGTGACATAAGATTCCTTAAGCTTCCATAAGATTCCTTAAGAACCCTTAGTATGACTTATTATGACATTATAGGCCCTATTATGAGATAATAGGATCTATTATGATATAATCGGTCTTATTATGACATATAACCCCTTAGGACACTTATGACCCTTTATTAGGACCTTTTGTGACATAAGGTTTCTTAACAACCCTTATTATGACATATGACCCCTTAAGATGACCTATTACAACATATATCCCCTTAAGACACCTAGGACCCCTTATTAAGACCATTTGGGACATAATTTTCCTTAACAATCCTTATTGTGACATAAGATTCTATAAGATTCCTTAAGAACCCTTAGTATGACTTATTATGACATAATAGGCCCTATTATGACATAATAGGCTTTATTATGACATGATCGGTCCTATTATGACATATGACCCCTTAGGGCACCTAGGACCCATTATTAGGACCTTTGTCACATAAGTTTATTTAACAACCCTTATTATGAAATATGACCCCTTAAGATGACCTATTATAACATATGACCCCTTAAGACACCTAGGATCCCTTATTAGGACCATTTGGGACATAAGTTTCCTTAACAACCCTTATTATGACATAAGATTCCTTAAGAACCCTTAGTATGACTTATTATAACATAATAGAGCCAATTATGACATAATAAGATCTATTATGACATAATTAGTCCTATTATGACATATAACCCCCTAGGAATTTGACAGTGGCACCGACGATGGCTACTACTGCAGATAGAGTGATCATTGCTTCCTAGAGGGAAGTAGTCGATAAGATAGGGGACATTGCTTTTGCAACCACCTCCATCACTTATGACACACTAGGCAAATACATTTTGATAGGACCAAGACGACCAAGATCATCATTTGAGGCTTCATCTAGTACTGTTGCAGGCTCCATTAATGACACATATAGAGTTGCATGTCTGTCTCTACCAAGAGAGACACAAGCGCTTTCTAGACATTAGAGTCATTTGGATGTGTCACTTTAATTTTTGGAGGATCTCTTGCAGTCATATTATTATATTGCAGACATGCAGAGGATCTTGATACAGTCAGTCAGAGATGTTATCAAACTTGTGTTGGAATAATGGAAGGGTGTGTACTGAGAGGGGAGGGGTGAATCAGTACCCTTAAAACTTTTATCAATTAATCTTTAGTCCTCATTACTTGCACAACCAACCATTGTAGCTTTTCTAATTCATGCATGAAATATCATAGCATAAATGTAAATGCATGTAAACAGATATTGAAACATTCATGAAACTCATTTACACATGACACAAGTATTGATAACGCAGAAACCCTTGTTAGAAGGTAAAAAATTCTTTGGGGATGAAACCCACAAAGCTTCACTATCTGTAGAATGGAAGGTGCCTATTAGGGCTACAAGTTGTGATCACTTCTGATGATCTTACCCTATTAGGAGTAACATGTTAGAATTGTTAAGTCTACTCGGTTAAGATATTTCAGCAACATAATGTATGTGTGCACTCGGTTAAGAGATTTATATTAAGACTGCTAAGTCCACCTTGTGAAAGGATTTTACTACTTTCTACAATTGTTAGAGAGTAAAAGAATATATGACCTAATTGCTGCAATCTTATATTGCTGATTATAGATTCTTTAAGTTCACAATATATATATCACCTATTGTGATGGATAATACCTCTGTTTTGCTCGGTAGCCTTGAATGTAGTTCTTCATACCTAAATTCTTCTTTATCTATCCTTCTGCATGAAAACCTCTGTTTGATCCATAGATTTTGTTTGTGGCTACAATTATCTCATTCTTGATTAATTAATACATCTATATATACAAGATTTTGACCTAATTAGGTTTCATGTTTTTCTTGAAAAACCTAAGATCAAAGGTTTACAACTTGACCTTGATCTCCTAGTTTGCATGAATACAATCAGTTAACTAATTACATCCATCATTTAATCTTTTCTTGATCCACAAGAAATGGTTATCTAGCTAAGCAAAAAGCTATTTTAAAGACTAAAGTGCTTTAGCTAACGTGTAGTTTGAGATCCACTTTTTCTAGTGAAATGTTGTCTCTTGGTGTAGACTGGTGCTCGGTGATGTCTTTGTGTACTAGTGTTTGGTGATGTCTCTATAGAATGGTGCTTAGTTGTGTCTCTATAGACTATTGCTTGGTTGATATACTTCTCGATGTTCAAAACATTTTGGTGACCACTGCACTCGGTAATCATTGCGCTCGGTAATCACTGTTGCTTAGTGAGTGCTATCGCTCAGTGATCATGTTTGACCAAAATTGTATGCTTGTATACTAATGAAAACTTCAGATCCTTTAAGGATTATCAATCTCCCCCTTTGTCATTAGTATCAAAAACTGATATGAACAGTATATACACCAAGTGTTATACTTTTACAATGACTCCCCCTATGTGCATGCCTCTGTATGTAGATACAATGTATGTATTGTTTCCCCCTTTTTTGAAAGTAATGACAAAGATGTAAAACTTACAACTTGTCTAGAATGTGTGAATAATATTTCTTAATGGTTTCCATCAGCTTTTCCCATTTCTCCTTTAGGTGCTCTAAGGTCATTTTCTCCAAAGTGATTTGAGCGTGCATGTCATATATGCTTTTAGCTACTGACATTTCTGGGGTGGCAATTAGAGTCTTTGTTGTAGTCATGTGTGTTATCAACAATGTGAGATTTGGTAGTAACATGGCTTGTAGCTTGGTTACTTCATCTCCAATTTTTATTTCATCCTTTTTTATTTCAAGTCTTAACCATTTAGATTCAACTAGCTTTTCATAACGCAGTTGGAATGCATTTGGCTCGGTTGAAATACTTTGTGCACTAGCTTTTAGATCCTCATTTAACTTAGCTATCTGTTCATTATGCTCGATAGTGAAGTTTTCAATAGTGCACAACTTTTGAACTAAGGTAAATAATTTTGAAATAATAGGTTTTAATGTAGCTACTAGTTCACAAAGTTTCACCTTATCCTCTACCACTTCTTGGCTGATTTTCTCTGTGAGTTTGTAGTGATACTTTTCTTCTGCTCTTTCTTCAATGACCTTCTCGAAATCTACATTCTGTTGTGTGATTTCCTTAGTCATAACTATAAGTTGATCAATGATGGGTGTAGTTTGATCAATCTTCGCGTCAAGAACTATCTGCAATAGAATCTCCTTTATTGTTTCTAAAACTTTTGAATTTATATTTTCTTGTTGGAGCTTTTCTTGTTGTGCTTTTATTTTGCATAGCTCCCCATACCTTGTCAGTGACTCAGGATCAACTGTTCTTGGATCAGAGTCGGGTATGTCTATGATCTCATCTAGAGTGACAGGGGCTTTACTTTTCTTGTTATTTTTCTTCTTCTTCTTCTTAATTTTGCTTGATGCATGGGAATGAGGTATGATAGAAAGAGCCTTTTGTTTCTCAATTTCTGTCATTGATTACTTGGGAGGTGTGGCACCTTGTCTAAGTTGCTCAGTTAGTACTTGTTGGTTAGGTGTAGACATCTCTACTTCAACCTTTTCTTGACTTGCAACCTTGTCCGCCTTTCCACTGTCCTCGGTGGGTGCATAAATTTTATCTGTCTTCTCCCCTTATTCCTCACCTTTGTCCATCGATATGTTTGCTTCAGTGTCAGGTGGTTTCTACTATGATTCATTCATTATATTTATTGTTTGCATCAATATAGGTATATTACCTGGTACAAGTTCCTATGAAACATTAGTAGTGTCCTTTTCCTTTGTTAGCTCAATGACAATATTGACATCTTCATCAGCCTTGGCATCATCATTAGAGTCATCATGAGTGATATCTTGTATAGTTATGTTTGATGTTTCTCCTAATGATTTCAATATTTGAGGAATATCATCCATGGCCTTACTTTTCTATGTGGTTAAGTCAATGGGATTGACATCCTCAATGTCGTTGATGAAAATGTGCTCGGGGCTCAATGTGGACTCCTTCTCCTTGGTGTGAGTAGTCTTGGTTAGAGCCAGTATCTTCTTGGGTGGATTAAATATTTTAGTCAAAATCTTATTACTCTCAATGTCAATATCTTCTAACTTATCCTGCAATACTTTGTATGCTCTGGTTTTTGAAAAAAAATTATTTGTGTGCTCCTTCATTGTTAAGTCAATTTATTCAATTATGGAATTGGGCATGAATGCAACTAGGTATTTATCCCTCATCTGTTTCTCCATATGCAATGCATATGTCTACCTAGATGATATTTTGTCTTGTAGCTCCTGTGGAATATGATTTCCAAATTGTAGAGGTACATATTTGTAAGCTACCATCATCTTAATGATTGCTTCTTCTATTTTATTCTGATCCTCGGTAGACAGATTTACCCATTGTCTAATCTTATGTTGTTGTATACTACCTGTGTTGATGATTGACTCTGCAATTTCATCAATTGTCTTTGGTATTTTGGCTTTTTATGCTTGGATTCTCTGTTCTCTTTATGCTTCTTTAGTATCATCCTTGTCTTCTCTTCCTCTTACATATCTCTTTAGTTGTCTCGATGTTAGTTTCTCAGTTGAGACTTTTCTTTTTTTGATATGTTTTTACTGTGCCTTTCTTCAATGGTAGTGAGTTTACATTTTTTTTTTCTTCTCGTTCTGGATGTAGTTGTTATACCAGTAACTTTTGTTTTATTGGCCTTTGGTGGCTCCACATCTAATTCAGTAGACTTGGAATCACTTAACTCTTTTCTTTCACCAATGGGTGTCTGTTCCTTGATGATATCTGCTGATTGTTCCAACTCTCATCAGTTATAAATAGTTTCTTATTAAGTGTTTTCACCATTTGTGTTTTATTTTTCTCTATTTTCTTGACTACTAAGCCAGTCTTAATTCTTGACTTGGCTTCCTCATATGTGCCAAACCTTCTTATCAATTTGTCAACTGGTTCATTAAGTAGGGATTCAATAGATTTTTTAGCCAGATCTATGTCAATTTCATAGTCCAATGGTGGTAACCATGTTGTTCTTGGGTTGGCAGCTTTGATGAGTTTAGTGTCGGTGTCAACTACAAAACATATCTCATCCTTGTATTGTTCAACCAACTGTGCATAAATTCTCATCCTCTTCTACATCCTATTCTTGAATGTATTGAAGTATGCATCCAATAGTAGAATGAAATTATCTCCTAGTGATTTAATGTAATCACTAATCTATGCTATGATAGGTCAGTTAGTGTCCCAAGTGACAAACTCGATAGAAGGAAAGAAGTTCTGGAAGTAAAATAATGTGCACATTAATAGAACTCAACTTACATATATTAGATCAGGCTGATCTAATTATTCTCATGTTTTCTTCCAGTTATTTCAGTAGTACCTCAGCTAGGTCTAGTTGCACTCCCTTCTTTACTATCTTGTATATCATGTCAACTTATCCACAAGAAACATTGTTCATTCTTCTTGCTTGAAAGATCTTGTATCCAATCACATATGCACCGAATTTCATTTTAGGGTTGGTGATTGAATTTACTTTCAGACCTTTGTCATCCCATTCGGCTCTAGTTAGCTTTTCAATCTCCGGGCGTCTAGGGTGCCTTAGGGATTTTGCCTTCTTGGTGATGGGGTATCCAGTTACTATGTGAATCACATCCTTTGTGATTATCTTAGGTTCATCTAAACACATATTTCTATCATGCACTCGGCTGAGCATAATGCGAATCCATTCTATCTTGAATTCTTTTGGGAACAGTAGGGCATTGGTTAACCCTTTTACTTCAATGTGCTTTTACTCATCCTTGCATAGCTTCTGATAAGCTTCTTCAAGCTCAATGTCTCCAATCTCTATGAATTTTCAGTGAATGTATGCACTGATGTCTTCAACTAGTAAAACCCTAGGTGGGATACTTGAAAATGCTCCCTTGTCATCGGGTTGAGCAGAAACCTCAAGACAAAACTTGCAGTTAGGTTCCTCATAGGTAGAGACGTTCTTGTCCTTTTCCATCTTAATTTTTGAGGTTTGTGACATGGTTTCCATTATTTGTTAAATTTAGGGCTTCTTCAAAAATAACCTGTTAGCTCGGTAAGTTTAGATACTCATGGGATGTTTGCTGTGAATGCTTAAAATATGTTGGAGTAGTTTTGAATGTGTTGTGAATCGCTCTGCAATGTGGTCACTCTAAATTGATTTCCTTTGCTCTACAATATTCTCTTTAATGTTGGGTGAATGAATGAGTTCACTTTGCCCTTTTTATAGAAAAAATGTAACCTAAGTGATGCATTAAATGCTTCACCTACCACTCAATTGAAAAAATGTAGATGCTCGGTTAACACACCAAAGTCTTCAGCTTGGTGAGTATATAATATTCAATATAAAGTGTTAACTTGGTTGTCTTCCACATGTTTACTGATGATGCTTGATATATAGTGTCAACTCTATCTTTCATATGTTTACCGATGATGCTTGATATATAGTGTCAACTCGGTTGTTTTTCACATGTACATCAACATTCTGGTTATGCTTGGTTCATATTGACCAACCATATTAGATTCACAAAAAATAACATGCAATACCATAGTGCATATTCATTCATGTTAATTTGGCACATTCTTAATGAATATAGGAACTGATGTAAAATCAACTTTGTAGAGTGCAGCTCCATACTTTCTTGTATTGCTTAGGTGGGGGTGGTGGAATCACCTTATCCATTATATGAGGTGTCACCAACCGTAGTGCTTGGTCCATCATTATCATGTTTTGAAGCTCTCCTCCAAATTTGATTTCTCATTCTCCTGATGTCTTCAATAGTATTTCCATTTGAAAAAGTGCTTGAATCTGTCACTCGGTCTCTGCAGTCCTTACTTAAGTGACTGACCTTATGATAGTGTAAGCATTCCATTACAAGTTAGTCTAGTTTCTAGATCTTCTTATCCATTTCCTCATATAGTTAGCAACTATATGTCCATATCTACCACATACTATGCAATTTACCCAAGTGTTGTAATCCCAAACATATGTATTATTGACTCTTCTTGGTTGATATGCATTTTCTTGTTCTTTAGGTTTCCAAACTTGCTTTATCCTTTTCTTGCATTCGTGAAATGTGTGGCCATGCATGTTGCAAGTATAACAATATTTTTCCATTTAAGATTTATTCTTTGGTTTGTTCAACTTAGATATGCATTCATGTGCTTTTTGTCCATGCTTATTACAGTTATAACAATTACCTATGAATGTAGAAGTAGTTTTAGGAATACCTTTTGCTTTGCTCTTGCAAACATTTGATATGTGGCCTGGTTTTCCACAGTGATGACATGAATGCTTCTTTTTTATTGGATTTGTGTAGAAATTACTTTGATCAACTCGGTTTGATGATTCTCCATGCTCGATATACCCTAAACTGGTATTGTTGTTGAGTCTTCTCTGTCCATTTAGAAATTCATCCATTCTTTTTGTACCATCTTTAGCTTTCTTGATCATATCATTATGTTGTTGTTGAATCTTCATTTCATGCTTCAGTTTCTCATTTTCTTCCTTTAGTTCACCAATAGCTTCCAATTTTCCAGTAAGTTCCATGTTCACTCGGTTGGCCTCATGACTCATAAGAACTATTTGATTGGAAATATCAATGTTATGTTCAGTAAGTCTCTGTATCTTAGATTATTTCTTTTGCAATTTTTTAGTAATCTTTCTCCTATCATCAATAGCCAAAGTTCTTTCTTGTTCATCTTGTCTTGCATTATTCATAACATCAATCATCCATACCATCTGTGTCTCTTGACCGATCTGTAGTACTTTCACTTGTTAAGTCAGATGTTGATTGATTTCATTTAGATCTGCAATGGTTCCTTCAGATGTGTCAGATGTATTACCAAATCCAGATGAATCAAATAATTCAGGCATCTCTTCTTCATGATAGTCAGTTTTATTGTAGCGAGATGCCATGAATTTTCTTTCAGCCAATAACTCTTTCATTTTGTTTCTCGCCTCTTTGTATTGCTCAAAGAAAATATGTATTTGCAACTTCTGATTCTCAATATTTTTGTCAAGCTTATACCTTTCCATTGTAAGATCTTTCTCTCAACTGATTAAACTTTTACAAATAAGAGATCTAGCTCTGATACCAATTTTTGGAATAATGGAAGTGTGTGCACTAAGAGGGGAGGGGTGAATCAATACCCTTAAAACTTTTATCAATTAATCTTTAGTCCTCATTACTTGCATAACCGACCATTGTAGCTTTTCTACTTTATGCATGCAATATAATAGAATAAATGTAAATGCATGTAAACAAACATTGAAACATTCATGAAACTCATTTACACATGACACAAGTATTGATAACACAAAAACCCTTGTTAGAAGGTAAAAACTGCAGTGGGGATGAAACCCACAAAGCTTCACTATCTACAGAATGGAAGGTGCCTGTTAGGGCTACAAGTTGTGATCACTTATGATGATCTTACCCTATTAGGAGTAACATGTTAGACTTGTTAATTCTACTCGGTTAAGATATTTCAGCAACACAATGTATGTGTGCACTCGGTTAAGAGATTTAAATTAAGACTATTAAGTCTTCCTTGTGAAAGGATTTTACTACTTGTTACAATTGTTAGAGAGTAAAAAAATATATGACCTGATTGCTGCAATCTTATATTGCTGATTACAGATCCTTTAAGTTCACAAAATATATATCGCCTATTGTGATGGATAATACCCCTATTCTTCTCGGTAGCCTTGAATGTAGTTCTTCATAACTGAATTCTTCTTTATCTATCCTTTTACATGAAAACCTCTATTTGATCCATAGATGTCCTTGGTGGCTACAATAATCTCATTCTTGATTGATTAATACATCTACATATACAATATTTTGACCTAATTAGGTTTCACTCTTTTCTTGAAAAACTCTAAGATCAAAGGTTTACAATTTGACCTTGATCTCCTAGTTTGCATAAATACAATCATTTAACTAATTACATCCATCATTTATTCTTTTCTTAATCCACAAGAAATAGTTATCCAGCCAAGCAAAAAGCTATTTTAAAGACAAGTGCTTTAGCTGACGTGTAGTTTGAGATCGATTTTTTCTGGTGATTTTGTTGTCTCTCGGTGTATACTAGTGCTCGGTTGATATACTTCTCAGTGTTAAAAACATTTCGGTGACCACTAAACTCAGTAATCACTGTGCTTGATAATCACTATTTCTCGGTGAGTGCAGTCGCTCGGTGATCATGACTGACCAAAACTATCTGCTCGTATACTAATGACATCTTCTGATCCTTTAAGTATTATCAAATTGCATAGGGTCCTATAGTTCCACCGACCCAGGAAACACCATCTTTTCATGCACAACACAATTCACAACACTCTGCACCCACATATCACTCCACAGCTACAGAGCTAGGCATACGGGTTGGAGATGTATGCATCAGAACTAAGGGCCTAGACACATTTGATGAGAAACTGTGAGGTTTGAGTCAGGTGGACATTGGCACTGATATTAGATCTTATATGGATTTTTTATTACATCCTAGAGGTTAAGACTCTACAAAACTCCCCTCCCATCTATACACATCCCTACACTCTTCATTACTTGAGACGGTCGAGACCGGAGGTGATGTGGGTGATTCATCTTTTATTGATGATATGATGGTGCAGTGCACTAATGATCCTCCTGCTCCTGAGACCTAGGTATATAAAATTTTCTTTCTCTTTTCTAGGATTTTTAGTGAACAATTAATTATAGATGTGTGTATTGATGTCTATTCTATGTATAATATTTTGTAGGCACAATTAGCAGAGCACATTACCTCTAGTGTGAGCTTAGAGCATCTTCATAGGAGAGATTCAGCAGATGCGACACCTACTAGTGGTCATGTAATTTTTAAATATATGTAAGTTTAAACATGCATGTGTACACTTGTGTATTTATATATTTCAAGTACTTTACATAACATATAATATGAATGTATATAACTAACCATTGTACTAAATTGGCAGGGGTCATTTGCTTCTTCACAACCAGAGGATGCTCGTGACACTCAGTCAAAGAGTCACTTTGTTCGTATGCGCCTGGAAAAGTTTCTAGTTTAGGACATGTTGCATAGATCTTTGATTTGAGACTCATTATATATTTCATTATTATATTTTTGATATTTTTAGTTTATGACTCGTGACATATATTTATATGCTCTCCAGACCTAGACATAGATGATTTATGTGTTAAACATTTATGGTTTTTAAATCTCTAGATGATTTATGATTTGACATTATTTAGATTTATGATTGGCTTCTAGATGATTTATACATGTGTTTATGTTTGACATTTATAGATATAGATATACATGTTTATGTGTTTATGATTTGATTTTATTAGATGAGAATACATGTAGATGGTTTCATTTGATTAGATGATGTGATCTAAGATGATTATACATATATATGATTTGATTCTAGTTGATTGTACATAGATATCAATTTGATTAAGATCTAGATGCTTTGATTTGATTAAATTATCTTTACATAATCAAGTAACACATTATTAATTAATTAATATAGTTCAAGTACATAAAAGCATACATAAAGTTATATATTAAAACCATTGACAATAAGTAATCTAAGTAATCTAGCACTAACATGTCATAAGTACTCTAACTAATTTCATCCATTTAGTGTTCAGTTTAATGTCATAAAAAATCTAACTAATATTATCCATTTAGTGTTCACTAATGTCATAAGTAATCTAACTAATGTCATTAGTAATCTAACTAATATGTAACTAATGGACCATAAGTATTCTAATTAATCCAACTAATATCATCCATTCAGTGTTCACTAATGTCATAAGCAATCTAAATAATGTCATTAGTAATCTAACTAATAGACCATAAGTATTCTAAGTAATCTAATTAATATCATTAGTAACCTAACTAATGACTTAAGGGGAGGTCTTAAGGCGATGTCTTAAGGGGGTCTTTAACTAATAAATAATCTAATGTTAATATCCTAAAAAATAACACTAATATGTAACTAATGGACCATATAATCTAGAATTAACATGTCATTAGTAATCTAACTAATGTCATTAGTAACCTAACTAATGTCTTAAGGGGATTTATTAAGGGGATCTTTAACTAATAAGTAATATTAATATCATAAAAAATAACAAGTTAATATGTAACTAATGGAACACAAGTAATCTAAGTAATATCATCCATTTAGCACATTCACTTTAACAAACATAGAAACATTTATAGAACTACATATATAAAAATCATTGAACCATCAAAGTATACATAAGAACATACATGTAAAACCATATGTAAAAAAGCATATATAAAAGCATAAATAGTTATATATATTAAAACCATTGATCCATCAAAACATATATAAAAGAATTGAACCATGTCAAAGTATATAATCAAAGTCATATTAATAAATAAACAAAGTATAATCCATCATATGTTTAAATATATCAACAAAGTATAGTCCATTTAATCTAGAGATATCAAGTAGGTCCTAACACATGAAATATGTATGTATTACTTTTTAGACCAACTCAAGTGGTTCAGACCTTTCATGGAGAACATGTAATATTCTCTCATGATCCTCACTATCTAGTCTCTACTTACGACATCCACATTAAGATTTAGTTGGATGGAGACAAAGGGAGGTGGCAACTACTAGGTGGCTATATTGAAACACCTTATTGTCTGGTTGGTAATAATAAAAAAGGAATACCATGTTGAATTACTTTGATTTTCTTGAAAGACGTTCCCTCTAAAACAACTGAACCTACAGGTCACAAATTTTAACAATATACATTTAAATAAAACAATTTAAATTAAAAATTTGTTAAAATTTTGAAATTTTAAATTTACAAAATGAACAATATATTGATGTAAAGCATGAAAACCTATGGGGAACAACATTCCATCACTTTCTTCAAGTTCACTTAACTTCATCCTCTCTATAGTACAACACAATAAATAATAACTAACTCCTACATTTCCACGCTCAACAATCACTGCAAAGACATCCCCTGCACAACAAATTTATATACATGTGAGATCCTAAAATTTACTTAGTTCGATCTATCTATCTATCTATCTTTATATACATGCAACTCAATGCCATTTAATGTGAAACTCAATTTATTATACTTACCAATTTTGACCAATCCCGAGATATGATCGTAATCAGTAGAAATCAAAGGAATGTCATCAAAATTTTCATCTTCATCTCTATCAAATGTATTAGTAACAAATAGTGACACAAAATTCCATGCACCTACATATCCATGTTCTTGATTGATGTATTTCTCATAATTGTCAGCAATGCAGTGATAACAAAAGCATGAGTAGTCCCTAGTGTTCAATGTCTAATTGACAAAAATTGTACTCATAACTGAATGCAAAGATCATGTCTATTCTATCCTCTTGCAACCATGCATAATTTTTCTATCCAAAACTAAACACATCCATATGTAATGTTGTATAAAAAGGGGACAAATTTGAATTTTATTTTATAAATTTGAATAAAGAATGTAAAATTTAAACAAGAATAAATATATATATCACACATGCATAATTTAAAAATGCGCACATACCTTTTATCTCCCAAAATTATCTATGTGGTACCGTTTTAGTCATTCCTAATGATGTGCCATCCTCGTTTGGTGTGAAATGTGTCTTGCACCATTCAACAACATCATGTGCATTTTTATACGAACTCCCTTATAATTTATTTGATACTTTCGTAGAGCACGTTTGATGCAAGCTCTAGCACCATCATGTTCACCTTTTCCATGTCCACTCTCAAAGAAACTCCACACATGTGGTATGTTTTCATTACGATGATATCTACATGCATAAAATGGTATGGATCATTTGAATTGTGCAACACATCCATCTCACCAAACATAACGTTTATCAATTTTTATTCCTCTTTCTTTCAAATTTGTAAAAAACATCTTGAAGAAGTGTTCTACATAACGAATGTCATGCTCTTTATCATCATTTATATAAAAATGTTATTTATTCTTCATGACCCATGCTTCAAATATGCTCTGAATACCATCTAAATCTAACTGTGCGTGTTGATAACACACATGTACCATAATAGTAATTTGCTCTGAAAAATAGTATTATGATTGAAATGCCTTTTGATGAACAAAGGAATATTTTATGCAAAACTCACAACTGATAGAATAGTTCCAAGTGGGAAATTGTCTCTCAATGTTTGGAATTGTTGTGCTTGCCACTTTGCAAAAAAAAAATGATGAATGTAGGGTTGAATCAATTTTTTAAATGTGTCCATAAATACTCCAACAATTATCTCCTCTTCAACGTATTCTAACCTTTTAGATTCTTTCCCAAATTTTGTTTCATTCTTTACATAATTTTTACTCTTTCAATTTACCATCTTTGTGTTAGAATACTTCAGAGATAACTGAGAGGGGGGGGGGGGTGAATCAGTTATCTGAAACTTTAAAAATTTTATACTTATTAATCCAGATTGATATAAATTAAATGCACATTCAGATAACACATTACTCAACACATGAATTTGGTTATGGGGAAACCAAATGGTAAAAACCCCGGTGGGAACTAGTACCCACAAAGAACTATACTGTTTGTAGTAATCCCTGTTAAAAGATATTTCAACCCTATTAGGAGTTGTACAATACAATGCAGTAGTATAGTGACCTGGTTAAGGGTCTGACCCTATTAAGATTCTTTTACATGTAACCCTATTAGGGGTGGAGGATTCACTATCCAAGGACTCAGTGTCCAAGTGGTGAAGGCTACAACCTTCGGGTTATTTGATACACACTGTATCAACAAGATGAACTGCTGTTTGTGACACTGCTTGTTTGATTAGTTCCTTTTATGCGCTGATGCTTTAACCTCTTGTAGAGAAATATAACAATCTAATTTGTATTCTGAATGCTTCAACATAAACATCTATATTATCAACATATGATAAATATAGCTCTGTTGTATCAATACTCTGCTCTGCTTGTCAATCTCTGGCTTTCGCAACTCTTCTTATCACAAATGACCTTCTATAAGTACATACACCAAGTATGAGATCATGGGACATGTTAGAAAACTCTTCATAACATCTTTTTCGGCTCTACTAAGCGCGCAAGCACAATTACAACCATGCAAGTCAATGCTGAACAGACGTGTCGCTTCACTAAGTCGGCTTCACCAAATTAATCATAACTTTTCAATCTTCTTGAAATATGTTTGGCGTGTTTAGATTAATATCAACAACTCATAACTTATCATGAATATACACACACATATCCTGAAGATAGGTGCAACTTGATCAACACATTACATATGTCAGCCTTAAACCGTTATTCTTCTAGAACTGTAACCATCACTAACAAAATTACATATCTTTACTGAAACTTCATA
The DNA here is from genome assembly GCA_018584345.1 of Thuja plicata. Taxonomy (NCBI): domain Eukaryota; kingdom Viridiplantae; phylum Streptophyta; class Pinopsida; order Cupressales; family Cupressaceae; genus Thuja; species Thuja plicata. The sequence continues at coordinate 531,749 of MU226218.1, forward strand.
TATGAGTCTACGTGTATGAACATAGCATAGTAAACATGTCAACAAAATGTATCTATCCACGCTGGTCTTCATGTCATCATATTGATAAGTACATACAGAAGTACTACTGTGTATTATATGTTGTCATCAATGACAAACATACTATCAATCAACTGTTCAGAATCAAATCTCCAACACTTTGTTACATCAACGTTTTCATTTTTTGAGGGAAAAAGATCCAAATCAACACATATTTCACATATTCCTTTTATACAATTAATTTGACCAGTTGCATCATCTCTTTTGTCACATAAAATAGATGATATGAACTCACTTTGTCTAGTAGGAGGAGCATATTCAAAACCAGAAGTGTCTTCTACAAGGTTTCAAAAAACCTGATAGTGGAGATCGAATTCAATATGATAATGACAACAACAAGTTTCAAACACTTTGTTTGTCCTGACATAATATGGCTTCAATCTTTCAAACAATGTTTTCCCAATATTTATATTAGGATTTGGACTACAAAATGACACATACATTTCATGTTGTGTTATGTCCAACCAATGTTTTCTATGATGTTCATATGGATTAGTTGCAATTATATGTCTGATAACATCTCTACTATTTGATGAAGGACAAGTATTATCATTCCAAAATAATGTGTCCAATTTTTTTATTCCCTCATCAACCCTATCAGAACGAGTAGCTCTACACATGATTTCCCAATTTACTTCCAAGGTGCTATCATCCAATAGCATTCTCCTATTAACATATCGCGATATTATTTTCCTACTAAAACCAATCTGAGATGAAATTGAAGATATTTGTATGTTTTGAAGAATAGTGTTACCTACAATGGATTCCAACATAAATCTTCTTGTAATGATATTATCTTTAGTTAGAGATCACTTCCCTACCTAGTTCAAACCTTTCCTAATATTTTCAATCATATCAGTTTGCATGTCAAAAACTTTTCTCTTCTTTGATGTTGTGTCTATAGCCAAATTTAATGCCTCTTCCAAGTTTTTATTTATAAGTACAACTAAAAGCAATTGGGCTTGTTCAAGTGTTTCAAAATTATCAAATTCAGCAAATATTTCTCTTGCTATCGTATTAATTGACCTCTTCTTAGCAAGACTTAAGGGTTGAACATTAACAAGTGATCTCAAATTCTCCACATCCATTGGTAAGTAAATGATCTAAGTTTCTATGATTAATATTTCTCTTTACAATTTGAGCTAGATCTATAAGTTCATCCATACCAGTAGGAGAACATGATCTTACCCTTCTCCAACATCCATAACTTGATCTTTTGTAGGGAGTGATCCTGACCCTTCTTCAATGTGCATTTCTTCAACTTGACTTGACCCTCCTACTTGAGCTTCTCCTTCACCTTGACCATGTTGATTGTGAGCTACATGCACAAAAATTAATCAAATTAGAGAAAAATAAAGCATAGGTCCATAAAATTAGGGCACGCAAAATTAGAGGTCTAGGTCTGTACCTTCTTTTGTTTTATAATAATATGCTAATGCAGCTTCATGATTTTTTTTCGGTACTAGGTGACCTTTTTCTTGTAGATTCACTTTGCGTTCCCTTCTTGTTCCCTAATTCTTCTCTACAAAAAAATGTCTTCCAAAAAATCGGCAATAGTAATTCTCCTCTTCAAGTCTTAGAAAAAAATCACCTTGATAGTAATTCTCCTCTCTAAAATTTTTCCTTCGAAAAAAACACCACTAGCAATTCTCCTCCAAAAAAATGTGTTTGAAAAAATCAGGTCAATAGTAAAAAATATGAATTAACTTGATTGCGATTGTGTGAAAAATGAAAAAAAAAACATTTACTTTTATACCATACAAAAATTAAAAATCATAACTAGCCGATCTAGTTCAGGCAAACTAGGTTGGGTAAAAGTTCGGCGAGGCTTTTTCATTGCGGACTTTTCCTTGGGGGTCTTTGCATGAAGACCCCTTCGCTCGAAGCCTTGAGAAACCTTTCTGCAAAGGGGGTCTTTGGTTGAAGACCAAAAATTTGAAATTTTCCCTAGGAGTAAAAAAAAAAACCAAAAAATGGTCTTTCAAGGCCTGAAATAAGGACCAAACAAGATTATTTTCTGAAACAAAAAATGTCAGATGATGCTAAGTTGATGCTAGATCTAAAGAAGAATGACTTGGATGGTTGATTCTTGAATACATGGATGTTCGAGCTTGATGTGATGTGTAATTCATTCATGTGTGTTCAAATGAGGGGATGGACTTCTTTTATACCTCTCCCTAACATTTTGGGTTTTGAATTTTGGAGCAAGGCGACACAAGATTTGATTTCCCACTCTTGCAATCTAACCATCATAGGATTTAAATTTGGGCTCTGATCATCAAGACTAAATTGCCTAGGGTGACCTAGTATAGGACTAAGTTGACCAAGGTGACATAGTCCTTTGGACAAAGGCCAAAATCAAGACAAAATAAGCAAAATGATGTGGTGATGTCAACATTTTAGCTAGTACAAGCTGGAATGAGCACGATCAGGGCATAAGAGGCCATACATGATAAAATAAGGCCTATGTGAGTGAGAAGTTACAGTGAATGCAATTTAAGACACACCATTTAGCCCTCATTCTAGTAGGAGTATAAGCCTACACACATACTCCTAGAGAGAGAGAGAGAGAGAGAGAGAGAGAGAGAGAGAGAGAGGAAAATTACAAAGAGATAAGTTATCAGTAAGTGTAAGGGAACAATCCCCCAAATCCTAGGATCTTATCTCATAAAACCAAATGAAAGGGAACACAAAATAAGATAAAAAGACTTACAAAAGGGGTTAGTACTTGTAAAGATTCAAATTTTTATTATTATTATTATTATTATTATTATTATGTTTATGTTTGATTGATTAATGTTTAATTGAATGTGTTGTGATGGATGTGGGAAGATATGATTCCCCACCTTTACCCTAAATTCATAAAGGGAAGATCCAAATTGATTACCCTAAAGAAAGGATCAATGCATAAGTGAATCAACCTATTAAGAATAAAGATAAAGAGAAAAACCCTAAATTTTGTTTTATAGAAAAGAGTGTGTAATAGGTTTAGGAAGATTAAAACTTTAATTGAAATTAATTGAAGACAAGTACTAACCTCAAAATGCAACAGATCTGAAGAATGCTATTTTTGGGTGTCTGTAGTGAGTTTCTAGAAATTCTGCAACCGGATCTGGAACAGAAATGTAGAGACGAAGAAAACCCAAAAATATTTTATGGATCTGGTTGAGGTTCAATTTTGACACAAAAATGAATGTCGCCTTTGACCCAAAAATGAATTTCGCCTTTGACCTGCACAGTATGACATAAAATCTATTTCTAGATCCTGAAATTTTGCTGAAAAGGGTATCCAGATCTGCCCTCCAATTCGCTGTTCTGAACCTGTCCCTACAAGAAAAATGGTTTGTTTGTTTGGGGGGAGAAGTTTGCCTTGGTCAAACCCCAGTTTTGGAATTAACCTTATAATTGAATTGAAATTGCATAAATAAAAAAAGTAAATGAACAAATTCACCTTGCTTGTATAGAAACCCTTATGGCGGATTCAAATCCTTAGATCCACAAGTATGTATGCTCCAAATAAATGTAGAATGTAGAAGGTAGAATATAGGATGTCTCAAATCAATTGTCTTTAGATCTTCAACACCAAACTTGAATGGATCTTTGAATAGGAAGAGGCTTGGAGGAATGTGGATGGAGAGATCTTCAACAAGAGAGCTCCATTGAACTTGGATCCTTCAATGGATTCTAATGGATCTCCTTGATAGATGAAAGGCTTAAAGATGCTTGAATTCTTGAATGTAGATGCTTGCTTCAATAGATTATTGCTTAGGTTGCTTCCAAGTGATTAGTGCTTATCCTTTCAATTCTTAGATATGCTTAGAAATTGCTTAGATGAAAATGAGAGGAGAATGCCTCCTTATATACAAATCTAGGGCACAATCTTCTAGAGAGGCTGACATAGGAGAATTAAATTCCAATTAGGCCTATACCCCTAGAAGTGGACCTATATTAAATATAATTTAAAGAGTCGTTACTTTGGAGACTGAAACAACCGACCCGGAAGCGAGAATTAAATCTTTCCGAAGCTCGACATCCAGAAACCCTGGAAACTTGAAATCTAGACCCTGGGTCAGAATCGAGGTCAAATTTGACCTAGGTCAGGGTCAAGGTCAACCTTAACCTAGGTTAGGGTCAAGGCCGAACTTGACCTAGAAGGTCGACTCTAACCCTGAGGTCAATAATCTCAAGTTTGCAAGTCAGAATGCCAGAAACAAGTTGAAGAGAAGTGGAAAATGGGGCAGAACAGGGGGAAAAGCCATATCCAAGTCAGAGACCCATTCAAGGCACTTGACATGACCCCAAACCACTTACTTAGAGGGATAAACCAGTCCAAAATGGAAGTGTTTCCTTTTTCTGATGATACATTTAGCCCCCACTTTAGCAAGCGTATGGACTCGATGCAAACTCTTGGTAAAGGAGATCATGAAGAAAAGATAATCCTATTGAAATCAAAGGGACAAAAAAATCCTCAAGCCCCTAGGGACTTAAGTCTTTGTCAACCTAAGATTACAATAAGAGAGATATCACTAGTCAAATAAAAGGAGAGAGAGAGAGAGAGAGAGAGAGAGAGAGAGAGAGAGAGAGAGAGAGAGAGAGAGAT
>MU226218.1:536504-548787 GCA_018584345.1 Thuja plicata
AATTGAAACTAGAGGGATCAAGAGATCCGTATAAATTTAAACTGGAGGGATCAAGAGATCCTATAAGGTAAAAATCCATGCTTTAAGGATTAGTCTTTAATCCATAAAGGGAAAAAGTTTTAAGTTTTAAAATATTTTGAAAGTGTGTGTGTACAAAAAGTGAGTAGAGTGTATGCCCCCACATTAAAGTTATTTCTAAAACTTTAATAGGAGCAATGGCTTTAACAGAAACATAAAGAACTCCACTGATTATGTTTCCACTACGGGATGCCCCCAAATGAAGACAAATCAAGGGAAATACCACATAAACATACAAAGAACATAGAAGGGATCTACCTATTGTGGGGTTAGTATGATCATAAGATAATATGTATGATATTATAGCAAATGAATTGACATCATTCCCCAAAGAAAGTATAACTACAATCACAATGGAGGAAATAAAATGCAAGAGTTATGAAGAAGAGTATTTTCGGACCACAACATGGAGACCAAAAAAATCAGTGCTACCATGTCGGAGATCCAAGCGGACTACACAAGGAAATTTTTTATGAATAATAGCACAAGTACAACATAACATGAAAACAACATATAGAATAATAGAGATACATATAGAAGAATTGTACAATGGGTTTGATTCTTTTATCACCTTGCACCAACAAAGTAACAAGGGTCGTATAAAAGAATCTAACAAACATTTAGCAAACACATTACGGGAGAAGCACAATACAATAGGCAAACACAAAAAGGCTACCATGAAGGACAAGCCAATCAAGTGCATCATCTACTCTCCCCATCTCGGTCTATATTATTTAGGAAAGGTGGGTAACTCACAAGAGGGACTATATCCAACACAGTAGGAATGATAGCCAGTTCCAAACAAGGATCCTCTTGAGAATCACGATGTTTGATACTAGGTGTAATTATCAATTGAGTTGAAAGCATATGAGGTAAATCAACATCAATATCAATGGTCTCATATTCATCACTAGGATTGATAGGATCATCAAGAGTATCTTCCTCATCAAGATTAATTAAAATAGGATCTAGAATGCAGATAGAATCATCATTAATATTAACTTCTTCCAACACATCAAGCATAGGTTACTAAAAATAAGGTAAATAATTTGGAAGAATAGAGGCACAAGCCCTAGTTTTAGCCCTATGCTTCTTACGACGTTCATTAGTAGATCAGTTATTCTTTGATTTGTTTGAAACATGTTGATAACTAGGAGGAACAACAATTGGTTCTTTCACAGGCTCAAGAGGAGGATTCTCAGTAGGATGAGAAGTGATACTGGGAGGTTGATTAATAGAACTAGAAGTAATGGATAAATGAGGTATAGAAGGAGTGGACAAAAGACCATGGTTAGGATATATCCAAGGCATGCTTAACTCGACAATCTTGCGATGTTTATAGGCTTGATATGAACAAAAAAGGTTATCAGGGCGAGGGTGACATGAATTAGGTAATGAAGGCCAAAAGAAATCAAGGTTAGCATAATATCTATGCCTATAAGGTTGATACAAACTATGATTAATCATTTTATCTTCTCCATTATGAATGAAATTAATACACTTATGAACATGAGAAGAAACGACATGCATGGAAGTTAACCACGACAAACCAAATTTGAATTGAAACTGATCATAAGTAGGAATGAAAATGAAGGTAGTATCTACAACTTTACCACAAATTTCAACAGGAAAGTTAATAGAACCAAGTGAAGGATAGAGAAAACCATTACAAGTTTGGATTCATGCTTCAGATGTATCATAACAATCACGTTGTAAGTTCTTCATAAAAGGTTTTCCTCAGTAATGACATTTATTAAAGATGTGGGATCAATAATACAACCATGTGTAGGTATCTTAGCAATCCTAGCATAAATATAAAGGGGACCATCAGGAGCCTTAATAGTCTCAGAATCATCAAAGGTGATTGAGAATTCCCTAGGTCGTTTATCCTTAGTTTGTTTCTAAGGTTTAGGTGGAACTTGAGGTTGAAGTGGAGGTGAAGGATCTTGAACAATAGGTTGAGATGAAACAACACACTCCACATGATTAAAAATGTGATTGAGATTATCCATCTTTGAATAGTAAAAAATATCCATAGAAGATGGTTGAACAATAGTATTAGTATCATGTTTAGGTAAAGGATTTGTATAAATTTGAAGGTTTTGATTAGGAGGAGAGACAAATTTATTCCCACTACCATAAAAAAATATCAATAGATAAAGCATTAGAATCAATTAAGTCTTGAGCCTTATTCTTTAGAGAATAACACTTCTCAGTAACATGACCATACTGACGATGATATTGACAAAAGGCTTTAGGATCAAAAGATTTAGATGCCATCGTAGTATGGAGAAGAGGTCGAATAGGAGGAAAAGTAATAATATTAGCACTTAAAAACCTACCCATAATAGAATGTAAAGATTCAGAAAGAGGAGTAAACGTATGATTCATAAAGAAAGCAGTGGATGCAGTAGTGGCATTGTTGGATGCAAAAACAACTTGATCAAAAAATTCATTCACCTATTTATTTATCTTGATATAGTTGTTAGGTTTTTGAAACTTATTAGGATTAGTAACATCACTCTTATCAATTAGAACATGAGCCATTGGAGTGTTTCTCTCAAATTGACTCACTTGTAATTGATAATGATGAAGTGCTACACAAAGTTGTTGAAAAGAGGTAAATTCAGTAAGCATAATTTTGTCTCTAATATCCTTTTGTAAATTTGAAATAAACATATGCTGAATATAAATATCAGGAATAGGATGAGAAATTTGAGCACACAAATTCTTAAATCTACCAATAAAATCAGTCAATTTTTCCTTAGTGTTATGTTTAGAATGCATTAAATCAGTTAAGGAAACTTGCGGACCAATGTTATTTTGAAACTGCTGGATAAAGGTATTAGAAAGTTTAGGAAAAGAATAAATAGAATAAGGAGGTAAAGAACAATACCATTGCAAGGCCTTATCATGAAAAGTTATAGCAAACAACTTGGCTAAAATCCTATAGTCATGAGTATAATCACTACAAAGGATTTGAAATGTTTTAACATGAGTGACAGGGTCTCCCTTACCATTGTAATTCTCAAGACGAGGCATATCAGCTTGCTGAGGGACAGTAGCACGAATAATGTCTAAGGATAAAGGACTACCCATGTAACATGTAGGAATGATAAAATTGGATTGTGTTAAGTATGCAAGTTGTTGTTGTAAAGATGACATAGTTTGAGCCAAACTAATGATTGTGGAATCATTAGAAGAAATAGGTGGCATAGAAACATTAGGGATACTAGGAAAATTATATGAAGTGGCAGGAATGGAAGACACAACTGGTTGAACACTTGGGACCACATTTGGAAGAGGGTTGGAATAAGTAAAAGGCACACTATGATATGAAGGTTGTGAGGTAGTTAAAGATACCAGTGGAATACTCGCAGGGTGAGATGGAAGAGTTGTAGTCATTATAGGAGGAGTGTAAGTAGGAATGCTAGTTAGAGGAATGGAAGAAGGTCCCATACTGGTGATAGGAGGAGTAATTCCTAGATCTTGAGCCTCTTGAACTAAAGGTTTGACATTTGAATGCACAAGATGAGTGACACCACACAAGAGATTGAGACATTGATCACTATCACTAAGGACTTTCTTAAGAGCTTCTATAGCTTGAATAACAGTTTGATTATGGTTTTCTTGGATAAGCCAATTTCCCATTTTATCAAGTTTGGTTGAAATTTTTTGAAATTTCTCAGGAGGAACTCTTAAAGCCTCATCCTCATCATGAGACAAGTGGGAAGAGTTTTTCTCTGTAGAAGGATTAGAATCATGAGTGATTAGATTGTCATCCGGGATCCTAAGGAAAGGAGAGGAAGACTCAGGATCAAAGGAACCCATAAGTCTACGACTTCTTCTAACTGGGATATTATAAGTAGGACTAGAGGTAGTAAAGCTCCTACGCCAATGCAATACAATTGAACTAAATTACCAATAATATATAAGAAAACAAATATGCATGAAAGATATAACATAAAATGCAAATCTAACACCAAAAAGAAAGAGTTGTCTATCGTGGGTTCACCAAAATGTAAAGATAAAATCTATTATTATAATTATTATGTTTATGTTTGATTGATTAATGCTTAATTGAATGTGTTGTGATGGATGTGGGAAGATATGATTCCACCCCTTTACCCTTAATTCATAAAGGGAAGATCAAAATTGATTATCCCTAAAGAAAGGATCAATGCATAAGTGAATCAACCTATTAAGAATAAAGATAAAGAGAAAAACCCTAAATTCTATTCTATAGAAAAGAGTGTATAATAGGTTTAGGAAGATTAAAACTTTAATTGAAATGAGTTGAAGACAATTACTAACCTCAAAATGCAACAGATCTGAAGAATGTTGTTTTCGGGTGTCTGCACTGAGTTTCTGGAAATTCTGCAACTGGATCTAGAACAAAAACGCAGAGACGGAGAAAACCCATAAATATTTTTTGGATCTGGTTTAGGTCCAATTTTGACCTAAAAATGAATGTCTCCTTTGACCCAAAAATTAATTTTGCCTTTGACCTGCACAATCTGACAGAAAATCTATTTTCGGGTATTGAAATTTTGCCGAAAAGGGTATCCAGATATGCCCTCCAATTCGTTGTTCTAAACCTGTCCTTGCAAGAAAAAAGGTTTGTTTGTTGCGGGGAAGGGTTTGCCTTGGTCAAACTCCAGTTTTGGAATTAACCTTACAATTGAATTGAAATTGCATAAATAAACAAAGTAAATGAACAAATTCACCTTGCTTGTATATAAACCCTTGTGGTGGATTCAAATCCTTAGATCCAAAAGTAAGTATGCTCCAAATGAATGTAGAATGTAGAAGGTAGAATATAGGATGTCTCAAATCAATTGTATTTAGGTCTTCAATACCAATCTTGAATGGATCTTTGAATAGGAAGAGTCTTGGAGGAATGTGGATGGAGAGATCTTTAACAAGAGAGCTCCATTGAACTTGGATCCTTCAATGGCTTCTAATGGATCTTCTTGATGGATGACATGCTTGAAGATGATTGAATGCTTGAATGTAGATGCTTGCTTCAATAGATTCTTTCTTAGGTTTCTTCCAAGTTCTTAGTGCTTATCCTTTCAAGTCTTAGATATTCTTAGAAATCGCTTCGATGAAAATGAGAGGAGAATGCCTCCTTATATAAAAATCTAGGGCACAATCTTCTAGAGAGGATGACATAAGAGAATTAAATTCCAATTAGGCCTATACTCCTAGAATTGGACCTATATTAAATATAATTTCAAGATTCATTACTTCAGAGACCGAAACAACTGACCCGAAAGCGGGAATTAAATCTTTCCAAAGCCCGACATCTAGAAACCCTGGAAACTTGAAATCTAGACCCTGGGTCAGAATTGAGGTCGACTCTAACCTAGGTTAGGGTTGAGGTCAACCTTGACCTAGGTTAGGGTCAAGGTCGACCTTGACCCAGAAGGTCAAATTTGACCCAGAGGTCAAGAATCTCAAGTTTGCAGGTTAGAATGCTAGAAACAGGCCGAAGAGAAGTGGAAAATGGGGCAGAACAATGGGGAAAAGCCAGATCCAAGTCAAAGACCCATTCAAGGTGCTTGACATTACCCCAAACCACTAAAAGAAAATGCTCCAAGTCAACATGTTGAAGAGGCCCCGATAATCAAAATGTCTTTACCGCTAATATCATTCTTGGAATTTTATTGCAAGAGGATACACCAAAGATAAGACAAGGAGTTATGATCCAACCAACAAGAAAAGTTTGTTATGCTATGAAATCATGGAAAAGAGAGAAAGGAATCATGAATTTGATGAGATAGAAAGCTATATTATGCTAGGTGATCAATGAAATAGCATAGATTCTTGTGGACACCGAGTTGTGTTATGTTGTGTGATCCATGAGAGAAAAGAGGATGAAGAGTAAAAAATAGTATAGCAAACTGTGTTATGCTAGTTCCACTCATCCCAAGAGAGTTCGGTGAAAAAAGAGAGTTGAATAGTCTGGAAAGTTGTGTTATGCTAGGCAACTCATCTTGAAAATATCAGCTAGCAAAGGAAAGGTTGAATAGTCTAGCAAGTTGTGTTATGCTAGTCAACCAATCCCAAGAATAACTAAGCAAAGTATTGTATGTAAGGGAATCTACAAAACTAGTGCCGAGAAGAGTCAAATAGTCTAGCAAGTTGTATTATGTTAGTCAAATCATACAAAAAACTATGCCAAGGATGACCAAGTAAAACATTGTCTACGAGGAAATCCACAAAAATGGTGCAAAGGATAACCAAGGAAAATATTATATATAAGAAATTTTGCTAAAAATGGTACAAAAGATGAGCAAGCAGAGCATTATGAAAGGAAATCCACAAAAATCGTGCAACGAATAACCAAGAAAAGCATTATATGTAAGGAAATTTGCAAGAAATGGTGCAAAGGATAAGAGAGAAAAGCATTATATGCAAGAAACAACTAAAAGGATAACCAAGAAAAGCATTGTATGCAAGGAAATCTACAATATTTGAAATAAGGATGACTTAAAGAAGCACATTGTTCATGTAAGAAAATCCTTAACAATAAAAGGATAACCAAATAAAGCATGATGTTCATAAGAAAACCCTACAAAATCTAAAATAAGGAGGTCGAGCCCCTATTCTTAAGATGAAAACATAGAGTTATTGTGGAATCTTAATTAAAAGAATAACAAGGATAAAATCCTTCAACACCAAGGAGATGCCCTCTAAGAAACAATGTACATACAAAACTAGCCAAAGATGCATAACTCTTTTGCGGCAAACAAGAGATAGTTGTAAAATGATAAATTGCAACAAGTGTAAAAGGATCCTATTGAAGGACGCACAAGGATCTTTTCTCAAATACATATGCCTCCTATAGTATATCTTGAACAAAATAACATCATTAACCAAAATAAGGGATGGATAACAAGAATTAACACATTCTGTCATTGCTAGTTAAAGGGATTATTGATGAAGGATGACACACTTTTGGTCCCATGTGAGGAATTTTTTTATGATAGGCATACACTTCAAGCAAGAAATAGGTTGTAATAGAGGATATACACCTTTTGGAAAAGAGAGAATCCCTAAGAAAAAAATAATTCTATGCAAGAAAGGACATCATTGATAAAAAAATACCACTCAACCAAGTGAGAGTGGATCCTTAGAAAAGATAAGAGATTAGAGGGAGAACTCTTCCCCCCCAAGCATGAAGTGTGGAAAAGTAGCTATTATGTTTCTCACAAAGTAAGATTGTACATGAAAGCGTAGTAATATGCAAAACAAAGAGCCTCTATTAGGGTAAGCTACTAAGGCTACATGGTGTGGAGAAACATAATAGGAAAAGGAGTGCTATTGCATAACATTGTTAATATTAAGAAAAAGTATGAGATTTGTTGTAATATGAATAAGATATCTTTCGAGGAAATCTTGAATAAATGGTCTAATTTCAATGCAATCAGATAGAGAATATAAATTACTATGATGAAAAACACAATGCACGCCTTTATTATTTGGTTTATGGGCAAGGATACAAGTTAATGCATTTTTCAAATTTAAGTCTCCAAAAGATTCTTTTTGCTAAGTCCAAATGATCATCATTAGGAGGTGAAATTTCAAAATACAAAGTAGAAGGAGCATCACTTATGCTTGGTTTTTGTTTTCTTATTTTTTAAAGCAAGAAATGGGTGATTATATCAACTAGAAGGTCAAAACCATATTTCTTAAGGAGAAAATCCTAAGCCTTTTATAGTACATTATGTAGGAAAAGGTTCTATAGCTAGGGACTTCTATTCCCGGTTCTATTTTTCAAAGACCTTGTCTACTATAGCCTTTTTTAGAGATAATATCATAGCCTAGCTCATAATATTTAATTAGTTTGGATGGTCAAAGGATTTCATCTTCAAGTTTACGGAAAGATGTTCTCTAGATATGAATAGTAAGAGGATTGATCTCTATAAGGAGATTCTGAATTCTATCATCATTGTTTTCATCCATTTTACAAGATTGGTAAGAAGTAGGCTCATCTAAATCTACATCATTGCTTAATGTTATTTTAGGAGATGTATCATGAATAAAGTGGATAACAACATCTTGGTTTAAAATAGTTTGATGACAAAGATAAGATGTAAGAGAATAGAGAGGATCTAGGGTAATTGAAGTGCTTAAATTAACATTTTTAGCTCATCCCTCTTGCACCAAGGTATCTTTGTGAGGAGAGGATCTATGAATACTTTTGGATGTTGCATCTCTATTGGGGAGATGATTAATAGAAGTGTTGATTCTCTTCTCATTAATAAAAGACAACCTATGGGAGGTACAAGTAGTGTTCATTTCAATGCCAGATCTATAAGATTATCACTTTCTATAGAAGCTCTTATGAGATACACACAAGTAACATGAAGTGAAAGAAGCCATTATCTAACACATGATTTTGAAATATGTAACTAAGAAGCAATGTAATCACATGTGAATTAAAAAACTAACCAGATTTAGTGATTTTCATCATGAAAAATGCAATATATACATCCTCCAAATAGACTCCACTTTGTATACATAATAACAAATTTAGGTATGATGAAAGCATTAGCTTGAGATCTAGTTTTAATAATTTGAGGATGAAGAGATTTATTTAGACAACATTTGCAATACTAATTTGTAAAAGACATTGCATGCTTTTTTATTGACAAATCCATTAGGTCATGACCGTGACCGTATAGAAGTCAACTCGATGGACCATTATGATGCTTTGGAAACACTAAAAGAGAAATGTCTTATAATGAAAAATTTATAGATATCTTTTTTTGAAATAGAAATGGATCCTTTTATAGTCCATGAAATTGAGCGGTCTATTTTTAGATTTACATGACTTATAACATATGATACTACCTCATATTCTATGCTAATTGTACTATAGTTAAGGCATACATACCCTACCTCCTGGAAAATGTGAACTTATGATCTCACTTTCATGAATCCAAATTCTCTAACTCAAAAACACATTAGAAATAAAAATCTAAATAGAATGAGTTTGCTTTTAGAATGCATGACCACCTTGAAAAAAATGACAAATGAAATGAGCCATCCGCATCTTGGTGTCATCCCCAACATCATCTTAAATCATTGGTATGTTTCCCCCTCCTTGAAATTTCTATTTTCTTAGAAATTCCTACACCAAAATAAGGTGCATTATGTAAATGCAGGGATTGAAGGTATTCCAAAACATCCTAACCCAAACCAAAGGCAGGCATTTTCACTCCATTTGGGACAAATCCATGCATTGCCAAATTTCATACTTTAGGGCCCGTTTGGGTGCTGGAATACCAAACGCTGGATATGGTCAATTCTGGAAGATGCTACAATTCTAGAAGATACATATCCTAGAACTGATTTTCAGAATATGGGCTAGACCCGTTTGGTTCACCCGGAAGATGACTGAGAAGATGCATAAATAATTTTAATTATTTATTTCTTAATTTTTTTGAATACGGTGTGTATGTGTGTATATACCCACACATACACACACATGTGTACATGTGTGTATATACACACACATACACACATGTGTGTATACACACACACATACACACATGTGTGTCTACACACACATACACACACATACACACATTTGTGTATATATATATATATATTTACACATATACACATATACATATATACACACATATACACATATACACACATTTGTGTATATATATTTACACATATCCACATATACATATTCACACATACACACATATATACACATTTATGTGTATACACACATATATGACACATGTACACACACATTTGTGTATATATACATATTTACACATATACACACATACACACATATACACATACACATTTACACATATACACATTTACACATACATATATACACATATACACACATTTGTGTATATATATATATTTACACATATACACATATTTATGCATATATACATATTTACACATATACACATATACACACATTTGTGTATATATACACATATACACACACATACATATATACACATATATACATATACACACATTTGTATATATATATATATATATATACATATACACATTTACACATATACACACATTTGTGTATATATGCATATTTACACATATACACATATACACACATACACACATACACATATACACACATTTGTGTATATATACATATTTACACATATACACACACATATACACATTTACACATATACACACATTTGTGTATATATACACACATATGTACATATACATATATTTGTGTATATATACACATATACACACATATACACACATACACATCTATCATGTCACAGATCCGACGAGGTATTAAATTTGCTTTTGTAAAAATTAGAATTGGAATTGAAATTCTAATTCCACCTATTTAGGTGGAAGATGATATTTCCATTTTGAGGGCAAAATGGGAATTTCAGAATTCCAATTCCATTTTTATTCATGAACCCAAACATGAAATTTGACATTATCCAGAATTAGATAATGCCAATTCCAATCTAATTCCAACCCCAAACAGTTTACGCGAGCCATAAGATGGTTTCGATACTTCTCTGCTTGACTAGCTCTACCTGAACCAGCAACAACTTGCCATGAATTGAGGCCTTAATCTAAGAATTCCTTCATGGATTCATCTTCAAACTTTGAAGTGTTTAAGAATGAGCGATGGGTATTTCCAAGCACTCTTTCTTGTATTCCTCTATTGACCTCTCCTGCTTCATTACCGTGGATGAGCATGGGTAAGTCTTTCTTCAAGAGCGTTGGATGGAATCTTCCTGCTGTTGGCACCTTCTTGCGCTGTCTAGACCCCGCATGCTGCTTAGCTACCGACCCTTGGAGCCGCTAGTTGCCACCATGCAAGAATCGTCTACGTGTTCCATGTGCATGTCTCCCCATGCAAACACGAAGCTACGTCCTCCCCTCCCCTCCCTACTTATACCTCTCTCCTCCTCCCCTGTTTCTCCACACACACATCTTCCACTACTAATACCTCTCTCCTCCTTCCCTTCAACTTACACTTCTCATTTTCATTCAATTCTGTACCTCACATTTGTCCTCTTTCTTTCTTTCTATTGGCAGGCATTTTCATGCGAGGAAATATTTGGTAGAATATGTTATGCTTATGCTTACTAGTATGTATGTACACTCTTAAATAAATGTTTTGTGTCACCTCGGTTTTCTCCATGTGTGGGAGCTGATACATCATCGTGTGCAGCTCCCATACTAGAGCTGAAGGCGAACCACTTTTTCTTCATTATTCTTAACATATGTAAAATCTGCTCCAGGCTTCAATGAAGAGGATTTCTATGTTTCAATGATGAGTTTCGATATTTTTGACCCTTTTGAAATGGTAGACTTACAAGAGTTATCTAGTCGACACTCTTGAAAAACTTAATATGCACTCCCTCAAGTGATATTTTTGAAGCTTTTGAAATGGTAAACTAACAAGTCGACATTCATAAAAAGTTACTTATGCACTCCCTTATATATGCACTCCCTTAAATGATATTGAGTAATGATATCACATCACTCCTACTTACTCCCTACTCCCTAAATGATAATGACAATAGTAGACTAACAAGAGTTTACTCCCTACTCCCTAAATGATAATGGCAATAGTAGACTAACAAGAGTCGACGTTCATGAAAAACTTACATATGCAAAGAGTTGACATTCATGAAAAACTTACATATGCAAAGAGTCAACATTCATGAAAAAAATAACATATGTACTCTCTTAAATAATATTGAGCAATGACATCACTCTTACTTACTCCCTGAATGATAATGACAATAGTAGACTAACAAGAGTCGACATTCATGAAAAACTTACATATGCAAAGAGTCAACATTCATGAAAAAACTGACATATGCACTCTCTTAAATAATATTGAGCAATGACATCAATCTTACTTACTCCCTGAATGATAATGACAATAGTAGACTAACAAGAGTTGACATTCATGAAAAATATGCACTCTCTTAAATAATATTGAGCAATGACATCACTCTTACTTACTCCCTGAATGATAATGACAATAGTAGACTAACAAGAGTCGACATTCATAAAAATGCAAGGTTAGTCTTGAGATCGCCAACATGGTAGAGTTGTGCTTAAGATCTACATTCTTCTCCTTCCTCGATGTCATTTATGAGCAGGTTGATGGAGTAGCCATGGGCTCCCCCCTGTCCCCGGTCAT
>MU226218.1:550522-565449 GCA_018584345.1 Thuja plicata
TAATTATAATAATAATAATAATAATAATAATAATAATAATTATAATAATAATAATAATAATAATTATTATTACTATTATTATTTTTATTATTATTATTATTATTAGTGTTATTTCTATTATTATTATTACTATTAGTGTTATTATTATTATTATTATTATTCTTTGTTGTTTTTCTTTTCTATTTTCAGGTTGTCTTTTCCTTCCCCTCGGTTGTTGGGCCTCCTTTCTCACCCCTACCTTCCTTTTATCTTCTGTTTGATACCAAGTCTGCAACTTATTTTTACACTTCCTTTTTGCTCTTACATCCTGATGATGGATCACGGAGTGTGATCCGAAACGTTGATGCTTAAAAATACACACAATCTAAACCCAGAAATCAAAGCTCAAATTCATAAAAAACTTACATATGCACTCCCTTAAATAATATTGAGCAATGACATCACTCCTACTTACTCCTTAAAAACTCCTACTTACTCCTTAAAATAATAATGACATTAGTAGACTAACAAGAGTCGACATTCATATTGAGCAATGACATCACTACTCCCTTAAATGATATTGAGTAATGACATCACTCTTACTTACTCCTTAAAATGATAATGACAATAGTAGACTAACAAGAGTCAACATTCACATTGCTCCTACTTCTTAAAATGATAATGACAATAGTAGACTAACAAGAGTCAACATTCATATTGAGCAATGACATCACCCTTACTTACTCCTTGAATGATAATGAAAATAGTAGACTAACAAGAGTCAACATTCATGAAAAAATTACATATGCACTCCCTCAAAAGTATATGTACAAGAACTAGATAATTTGTAGACTAACAAGAGTCGACATGAACTAGATAATGACAATTAGTAGACTAACAAGAGTCGACATTCATGAAAAACATACGTATTGACTCCCTCAAAAGTATACATACAAGAACTAGGAGAAAATTAAAGAACTAATAAGAGTTATCTAGTCAACATTCACGAAAAATTTACATACGCACTCCCTCAAAAGTATACGTACAAGGAGAAAATTGAAGAATTAGTAAGAGTTATCTAGTCGACATTCATTAAAAATTTTACATATGCACTAGGAGAAAATTGAAGAACTAATAAGAGTTATCTAGTCCACATTCATGAAAAACTTACATATGCACTCCCTCACAAGTATATGTACAAGAAGTAGGAGAAAATTGAAGAACTAATATTACATGAATAACAATGAAAAAATTTAGAAAACTCAAATCAATAAAAAAATCATAAATAAATTTCTTTCTATAATTTTAAAACAAGGAAAATCAAGAAAAAAATCATAAATAACTTTCTTTCTATAATTATTGAATTTAAATGATACTCAGTTCCTAAAAAGTTCCTAAAAATTCAAAGGAAGAAAAAATACAATGAAAATGTTAGCAAGGAAATATCAAGAAAAAAATCATAAATAACTTTCTTTCTATTATTATAAATAACTTTCTTTCTATAAATCATAAATAACTTTCTTTCTATAATTATAAATAACATTCTTTCTATAATTATTAAATTTAAATGAGTATTAAATGATACTCAGTTCCTCAAAATTATTAAATCTAAATGATACTAAGTTCCTAAAAAAATTCAAAGCAAGAAAAATTCAATATTACATAGTAACAATGAAAATGTTTTGAAAAATATCCACTCCCTAGAAACTCAAAGAAATGGAAAAAAAATAATTATTAAATTTATATCCAACTTCAAAAATATCCACTCCCTAAAAATCAATTTAAATGATAATGTTTTGAAAAATATCCACTCCTTAAAAACTCAAAGAAATGGAAAAAAAATAATTATTAAATTTACATCCAAAATAGATGCAAATCCATTATAGTTGTATAGGGTTCATATTTCACCACCTTAGTTATAATTGCAATCCATTATAGTTGTATAGATTTCACCACCTTAGTTATAATTCATGCTTATTAAAAAAATTGTGTCATTCATTTTTTATTTTAAGTATTAATCATGATATGAATTTTACTTTCTTATAAATGTCACAAATGGTTATAACATGAGAGAATTTCACGTTTCAATTTGTCACCACAACTATAATTTTATATTTATTTCATTTTTTTTTATCAATAATTTTAGGTTTTTATTCATTCAAGCTTGATTTGCCAATTATAATCATGATAATTTTAGGTTTTTTATTCATTCAAGCTTGATTTGCCACCAAAATTGTAAATTTACACTTAATTCACCATCTAAATTGCAAATCAATTAGAAATTTAGCCTTAAATGTCACATCAATTAAAAATTTATGACAACTTTAGACTTAATTTACCATTTCAATTAAAATTTCATTAAAAAAAGTTCAAGTTCATCTATGTTAGTATCTAAAGAAAAAATACATCTCCAATCATTTTTATTACGGTAACTGCAGGTTTTGAAAGGACCCCGAACCCTTTAACAAAGCTAAGAAAAGATAAGCATGAGAAGCCCAAAATGACAACTATCTGTCATAGGCAGAGACAGAAAACCAAAAAGGGCTAAGACCCTAGATATACAATAAAAGGTACACCCAAAACAACAAAAGTTGATACCAAAAACACTTCCAGCAAGACACAGCCAAAAAAAATTCCAGCACTCGAATCAGTTCAACACCTTAAAACACTTCTCAGATTCTACCATATGGTTTTCTATATTCTAGATTTCCACCATTTTATTTTCCATATTCTGGATAGAATCCCAAAGATTAGTAATATCTTTGACTTGGGCCGATGTCTTCTTTCTAGTACATCTCCAATCGTTAGATGAATACCCTTTAGGTGGTTGTTTATGCTTTGTAACCCTTCAAACAAGCTGAGTTAGAGGTAAAAAAATTGATTGCGATAAATAAATCATGGACATCAAGCCATAATTCTATAAATAAATAAATCACCTTCTTTAACGATAAATAATTTTTTTCTATGACACTCACAGACTTCAAAAGTAAAAAAATTGATTGCGATAAATAAATCGCCTTCATCAAACCATAATTTCATAAATAAATAAATCACCTTTAATTATAAATAAATAAACAAGTTGCTAGCTTCAACTATAAATAGAAACACGATTAAACATAATGCAATATTTAGGAAATGATCTACACAATATTTAAAATAAATACATTGATATGATTGAGAACATTCGAATCCCAAACTGAACACGTGTATCATTTTTTTGGTGACACATCCTAGGATGTTTTTTGAGGCCATAAAAATATTTCTTCAACTTATAAGTCAAATTAATTTTACCTTTTACTATGTAGTGCTCTGGCTATATCATATAAATATCCTCCTCCAAATTACCATAAAGGAAAGAAATTTTCAAATTCCTTTGCTCAACCTCTAAATCATAAGAAGCGACAATAGAAAGAAAAAATCTAACGGATTATATTTTTACAATAGAAGAAAATATCTCACCAAATTCAAATCCCTCAACTTAAGAGTAGTCTTTTGCAACCAACCTCACTTTATACTTTTCATTACCTCCATTTGAGTCAATCTTTTTCTTGAACACCAATTTGTAACAATAGGTTTTCATCCTTTAGGCAATGATACAAGATCCCATGCATCATTCCTATTCAAAATATCATTTTTTTCATCCATAGTACATCATTCATACCTAATTCTCTTCTACAGATTCAACTTTGTTTATGTTAGTATCTAAAGGAAAAATACATCTCCACTCATTAGATGAATACCCTTTAGGTGGTTGTTTATACCTTGTAACCCTTCAAACAAGCTGAGTTAGAGGTTCTTCCTCCACTTATGAAGATTTAGAGCTAGATGAGCTCTCGTCAAATTTTTCTCTATCGAAGGGTCTTGATTCAACTTTAACAAGCATAAAGAGAAGTTGAATCACATCTTCCTTTTTAGTTTGATTAGGCAACAATATAAAAGTAGGCTTAGTTTCTCTAAAAATAACCAAGAAAATAGAGATTTTGAAATTGAAGAGATAGAGATTTCCCAGATGAAAAGGATGCTATGCAAAATAAACCAGACAAAGAAGTTGAGGAAGGTGGAGCCAAGATGGATATGGAAGAGCTCCATGTGAGAATGATTATGCTGGAAAATAAGGTTGACACTTTATCCAAGAGCTAGAGAAACAAGGAGATAGAAGAAACTATCATGTACCTGATAAGGAAAATTGAAGGCATTATGAAAAGGGCTATTATGGAGTGTCCGCTAGCAGGTCAAAAATAAAAAACAAGTTGAGGAAGAGGGGAAACAGTTGTGAAATTAAAGGAGTGAGATCTAGTGGCTACTTGGAAGTAGACATTGGAGGATCTTCAAAAGAATATTAGATGTCCCAAAAAATTCTACTTATTTTTATTCTTTTTTCACCTACTTTTTGATGGTGGGCCTACATGACCATGATGTTTATCATTATATGGAATATTTATTCTTAGTTATGGTTATCTTTAAAGGCTTATTAAGTAATGTTATTGTTAGTTTTATGTTGTTTTCGAATTGGGTTTTGGATATGACTGCAAGCAAGGTTAGTATAAATTTTAAATGTAATAGCTTGCTATTTTAGCAATGTTTGGGTCTGTTTCATTCAATAGCTAGGTGTGCCATGTGTTGTTCAAAAATTGTTCCTATGTTTGTTGTCTCTTAGTCTATTTTGTTCTTTTGTTTTATAATAAGATCAAGGCCCTTTCCTTGCTAATCTAATAAAAAACAAAAAAATATAAAAGAAAAGTTTATATTTTATTCCCAGACATCATATAACAGAATAAATTAATCCAAAATTATAGCACTTTTATAATAAAACAATATTTTACTTGAATATAGGCAAGAACCTATAACACAACGGTAAGTTGTGAGCCTCTCATCTGGGAGGTCTTGGGTTTGAGTCTACTTGAGCTTAATACATAATAATAATTAATTTCAACAAAATTATAATAATAATTAATCTAGGCTTTGTCCCATTACCTATCAATTTTTTTTACTTGAATATATTTAATAATTTATATTATGTTAATTCAAAATATCACATATAAAAATAAATTAAAATATTTAATGGAAAAATCAATTTCACACATTTCTAACACACAATTTTTAGAGTATTTAAAAATCATGATAAAAATTTTAAACAATAAATCATAAAATATGACCTATATTATTATTTAATAAATACTACAATTTAGTACTATATATATATAGTTTTATTGAGAAGGAATACAAATTTATTCAAAAGAAACTAGAAAATATAGAGAAAAATGCCTTAGCCCCCCAACAACCTCCAAAAGAGGCAATCACAAGTTTCTATCATCCCTAATTAGCTTTCCTAGAATCTCCAAATAATCTGGAGGAAGAGCCTCCCAGTTATCCACATCCCACCCCTCTAAGTTCTTAGAAGCCCAATTAGCCAGACAATTAACCACTTTATTCCATTCCATTGGATATGATAGAAAGATATAAAATCCAAGGATGCACAAAGATTCATAGTCTACTTAGCCACTGAGGCTAGCTGTCAAGAAACTCCATCCAATTGATGATCATTCAACATATCAACCAAAATATGTGAATCAAACTCAGATAATCCCTTTTCCAACCTAAAGAGCTCCCTCTTTCAACACCATGTAAAATAGCTAGGTCCTCAATCAAATTATTTGAATGCTTTCCTTTATAAATGGAGAAACACAACATTCCCATCGCTTCTCCTACGAGTACCAACAATTCCCTCCAGTCCAAGATTTCCTCTAAAGGACGCATCAATATTGATCTTCAAAACTCCCTTAGGGGGAGGAAGCCATCTCCCTTCCCTATGAATTTTTTGTTTAGTTTGTATTGATCTCTTCCTACAAGAAAAATTAATCCCATTGCCAACTAAATTAAGGTTCCTAACCATAGCTAGATCAAAAAACTCCATAGGAGAATTCATGTCACACTTTGTTGAAACAATCTCCTAAAATTTGCAGACATTCTTCCTCCAAATGGGGAAGTTCCCAATTTTAGAACCTTGAAAGAATCTCTGATTTCTTTCTAACCATAAATTCCAGATAATAAAATTTGGGCCAAGAAACTAAGAAGTCTGGGGAAAAGAAGTCTTTGTTGGAGGGCGATCCAAACTCTCCCAAAACTCAACCAAAGAGGTAGCATTAACACAAGCATGGTTTCATACTCCCCACCATAGATGCCAAATATCCCTCAAAAAATAACAAAGGAGAAAGGAGATGAGAAGTACTTTATTCACTATTTCTGTAGAGAACACAAATTGACGGGCCTTGAAAACCTCTCTTCCTCAAGTTCTCCCATGTGAGGCATCTATTTTGGGAAAGTAGCCAAAGGAAAAAATTACACTTATGCAAAAAAAATCTTTTCCAAATGATTTTCCACCAGGGCACACCCCCCACCATGCAACTTAATATCCAAAGCTAAGTAACCAGAAGCAATAAAACATCTAACTTTTGGATATGGACTCCAAGCCAAAACATCCTTACAATCAAGGGCATTTCAAAGTCTACCAGCTAAAATGTTTGCTAGTTTTGATTGGCTCTCCTCATATCCCACAACAGGTCATTCATGATCTAGTCTTTCCAACAAGTAACTTCTGACTATCCCTTGAGCTTGATGGTTTTAAAATCTGCCATCCTGTTTCCACTGACCTCACTCAAACTATTACATTGGGGTTGAAGATGAGGAAATTGAGAAATGATGGGTGGATGGCCATCCCAAGAGTCATGACAAAACCACACATATGTACCTCTATTGTAGATCCAAAAGAGATCCTCTTTGATGATTTTTGCACCTCTTTTAAGAGTGTCTCGGATAATGGAACCCTTCCCCAAAAAACTACATTAGGGAACATCAACACTATTAAATCCCTTGAGGTACTTCTAGGTGAGAATTTTATGTTAAGTTATAGCTTCGATCTGATTGAATTATATATATATATATATATATATATATATATATATATATATATTGGAATGAATTATTTATCAGATTTGATATGCTAGAATGTATCAACCTTAGTCATATGTTACACATGATATAATATATGATGTGTTATGATAACTATTGTATGATAGTTATACGTAACACTATGTTATCACATGATGTATACTGTGGTTTATAACATATGTAACAACAATTTGAAAGGGCATGGATATGTAGGACATGACCCTACATGGCTTAAGCCACATACGGTCATGTCTCTACATATACATGACCCTACACTATGTATATAAACCCAGTTGTATGTGCTGAGGAAAGACATCAATTTTTGTGTGCATGTCTCCTCAAGTACAACATACTGAATGTATAATTCTACATATAATTAAGTAAATATCAATACATAATTACTTACTCAAGATAATACATTGTGAACAACACAATAAAGAGAATCAAATTCTCTCTATTGAAGGTCTTAATTCCTAACATGGTATCAGAGCCTCTCTAGAGAAGAATCATATAAATAATTTTTTTGACTTATATCAAATTTGTTATTAGAATATAAGGGGAAAATAATAAATGGTCAATATCATTAAAGTGGAGGATAGACTTGAAGGTGCTACAAATATTTTCTCATGGAAGATATGAATCCTGACATTGCTTCAAGAACTCAAGTTAGATTCCTATGTTGAGGAAGATATAAAGATGCCTGAAGATGAACCTGATAAATAAACTTGGAAAAGGCGTAACAACAAAGCAAAGAAAATAATAATCGATGTCGTTAAGGACCATATTCTTCCCTCCATAGCGAGGTTAAAAACTGCCTATAAAGTATTCAAGACCATTCAAGAGACATATGAGATGAATAATACAAGTAGATTACTTACTCTGAAACAACAAATTCTGAATTTAAAAATGAACAAAGGGGAAACCATCACGTCTTACTTTCTAATAATTTCTAAATTAAAGGATTAACTATCTATTATTGGAAACAACATTGATTATATGGAGTTAACATTAATAGCTCTTAGAGGATTACCCATCTCATAGGAATCTTTTATTCAAGTATAACGGGTCACCCTTCTCTACCTAAGTTTGAACAACTAAAGAATGACTACACTCAAGAGGAATCCTGATTAATATCAAGAGGGATCAGGCCAAATAAAGGAGGAGAGATCCAAGCTCTACATACTCATTCAAATTTCAAGAGTAAAAAAAGGAAGAACTCAAACATAAGAAGGGAAACTATAGAAAAAATCACAAAACTAGAGACTTCTCCAAAGTACAGTGCTATAAATGTGATAAACTTGGACATACACACAGGTTTTGTCTAGAGAAAAAGAAAATTCAAGCAGCAATAGCCGAAACCAAAGAAGCATAAATATCCCTATTCTTCTTGGCCTTATTAAGTGAAGTAAATTCAAATAAAAATAATTGGATAATCGATAGCGGAGCATCACGACATACAACTAGATTTATAGGTCAATTTGAAACCCTAGAAGAACATTCCTCTAAAGAGGTTACAATTGGAGACAACTCCACTTATCCAGCGAAAGGAATTGGAACCCGCTCAATCAAATTGAAAACAAGGGTAACTCTACAATTAAAAGACATTCTCTTTATACCAGGCATAAAAAGGAACTTGATCTCTATTTCAGACCTAGCCAATCAAGGCTATCATGTTTTATTCCAAGAAGATAAAGTGCTAATATGGCCTAAAAAAACTAACATTAAGAATTCTATTTCTATACGGTATAGGGATGTAATCCTATACAAATTATGTAATAGTCATAAATTATCTCTATGTCATGAAGTATCAAATTCTAATCAACTCTGGCACAAAAGGTTAGGACACCTTGGATTTAGCACTCTTCCTTCCATAAAGAAAATCACTACAGGCATACCTAATCTAAAATTTGATCATATTGGAACTTGTAAAGGGTGTTCTCTAGGAAACAATATCAAAAGATAATTTCCCTCCAGTGAACGTAAAATCAAAAATGTATTAGAACTCATTCACATGGATTTGTGTGGACCTATTTCAACTCTCTCACTAGGAGGATTTTCGTATTATGTGATTTTCATTGACGATTACTCTAGAAAAACTTGGATCCAATTTCTCAAAATTAAAGAATCAAATGAAGTATTGCTAAAATTTAAAGAATTTAAAGCATTAGTGGAAAATCAATTGGGAAGAAAATAAAAACTCTAAGATCAGACAATGGAGGTGAATATATCTCTGAAAACTTTAAAGAATTTTTCACTTCTCTTGGGATTAAGAAGGAATATACAGTACCTTATAACCCTCAACAAAATGGAGTAGCAGAAAGGAAAAATAGAACCATTATTGAACTTGCCAAGGCCATGATGCATGGTCAAAATCTTCATACCTCCTTTTGGGCCGAAGCATCTAATACTGCCGTATACATTCAAAAAATGTGTCCTCACTCTATCCTAGAAAAAATTACTCCTGAAGAAGCCTTTATAGGGAAGAAACCATATCTAAGTTATCTAAGAATCTTCATATGTCTTGTATATGTTCACATCCCTAAAGAGAAAATAACCAAACTAGAACCCTCTAGAAAGAATGGAATATTTGTTGGTTATAGTGAAACTACTAAAGGATATAGGGTCTACTTCCCAAGATAGAAATCTATTGAAATTAGTAGAGATATCAAATTTGAAGAAGACATTGCTCTCAAACTATCTACACTTACAGAAAAAGGATCCAATGAGAATCAGAGGGAGAACATTATAGAAAATAATGAAAATCATGAAATTAAGAATCAGAGGGAGAATGCATGTCAAGATGATGGGAACTATATTATTGAAAACCAAATAGAAAATGATGAACTCCCTTCATCTAACCTTGAAGATGTTCCTAACAATAAGAGAATGCCACTATGGGAAAGAAAAATGATTGAAGAAAATAATGTTGAACCAGATGAAATATTTAAAGGGCAAGAAAAATGATTGAAGAATATAATGTTGAACCAAATGAAATATTTAGAGAAAGTAAAAGAACAAGAAATTAGAGATGCTACCTTGCACTTATGGCTGAACTTACAAAATCCGAACCATCCAATGTTGAAGAAGCTTTAACATGTCAAGCCTAGAAAGATGCAATGATCGAAGAATATCAATCTATTGTAAAATTGATGTTTGGGAAATAATGCCAAGACCTAAAGGGAAATCAGTTGTTTCTTCAAGATGGTTATCCAAAATCAAATATGCTTCAGATGGTAGTATTGAAAAACATAAAGCCATATTTGTTGCCAGGGGTTTTTCTCAAAAGGCTGGAATTGACTACGAAGAAACCTTTGCTCTAGTTGCTTGATATACCTCTGTGAGGACTAGTATCGCCATTACAACATCCAAAGGGTGGAAGATACATCAAATGGATGTAAAAACAACATTTCTAAATGATGTTATTGAAGAAGTATACCTAGAAAAACCAGAAGGCTTCACCACTCATGATAGAAATAGTTATGGTTGCAAATTGAAGAAATCTCTCTACGACCTTAAGAAAGCTCCCAGGTCTTGGTATGAATGCATAGTCAGTTATCTCTCCAAGTTAGGGTACTCCAAAAATGAAGCTGACCCTAATATATACTTCAAAATATCCAAAGGTGAAAAGGTAATTCTAGTTCTTTATGTTGATGATTTATTAATAACAGGAGAAGATCATCTTATTGCTAAATGAAAACAAGATCTCACAAATGAATTCGACATGAAGGATCTAGGGTTGTTACACTACTTCTTAGGCTTAGAAGTATTAAAAAAGAAAACCATATTTTCCTAAATCAAAGAAAATACACCATGGACATTTTAACCAGATTTGGCATGATGGAGTGTAAACCATTAACCACTCCAATGGAAACAAATCTTCATAAGCTCAAAGATGAAGCATCAGATTCAGAACCTACATATCCTACATATTATAGATAGCTAATTAGATCACTTATGTACTTGGTAAACACTCACCCTAATATCTGCTATGCTACAAATGTATTAAGTCATTTCATGTGTGAACCAAAGAAGATCCACTTAACAGATGCTAAACATATTCTAAGATACTTATGTGGTACAATTTAAATGGGCCTAAAAAAAGAGAATGTTGAGATACAACTTCAAAGGTTCAATGAATCTAATTTGCGGGAAATTCAATCGATCATAAAAGCACTACAAGATGTTGCTATAGTCTTGGATCAACAATGATTTCTTGGTTCATTAGAAAACAATCAACAGTTGCTCAAAGTTCTACTGAAGCATAATATATGGCTGCTTCAATGGGAGCTCGAGAAGTAGTATGGTTAAGGAAGTTACTATTTGGATTATTTGTAAAGCCTCTAAAACCTATAGTAATTCATTGTGAATATCAAAGTTGCATTAAACTTTCACTAAATCTAGTTTTTCACAATCGCTCCAAGCACATAGAAAATCCTTACCACTACATAAGAGACATGGTAGATAGAGATATTATCAAATTGTTCTACATCAGTACTGAAGAATAAAATGCTGATATTTTCACCAAGCCTCTTGCAAAGTTGAAAATTGAGTACTTTAGAAAGAAACTTGCTATGATTAAGTTGTGATTAAATTTATGAGATTCAATCTCATAAATATGTAAATTGATGTATTCATGAATAAAATAAAATAAAATATTGCAATATTGTGTATTTTGGAAAGATGGTGATCTTT
Organism: Thuja plicata; assembly: GCA_018584345.1. Lineage (NCBI taxonomy): Eukaryota > Viridiplantae > Streptophyta > Pinopsida > Cupressales > Cupressaceae > Thuja > Thuja plicata. Next base: position 562,142 of record MU226218.1, read on the forward strand.
CATATGTGTGAGGTCACTACTGTGAGGTGACAACCTACAATACTTTGACTTAATTAAGTTATCGTTAATCCAGTTTCAAATTTAGTCGGGGATTATGATAATGTGTGCTTCAATTTTTGATTTAGATTGCACCGAATATCTTGACACCAATACTTATCACTAAATCTAATTCCGAATTGAGTTGGGAATTTTGAAAAAATTATCCTATCAGGTTGAGTACATTAAACTTATGTTCCAGACCATGCTGGCTACCCTGATATGAAGTGATTAAGTGTTATTACTAAAATCCAGTTCTGAATTGAGTCGGGGATTTTGATAACACTACATCATGAGATCATGATTCTAATCAATCCTCTCTTGCTAAGAGGGAGTGTTAAGTTGTAGCTTCAATTTGATTGAATTATATATATATATACATATATACATATACATATATACATACATATACATATATACATACATACATACATATATATATATATATATACATATATATATACATACATACATACATACACACACACACATATACACACACACACATATATATACACACATATATGTATCTATCTATATACATATATGTATATGTATATAGATATATACATATATGTATATAGATATATACATATATGTGTATATATATATGTATATATATATATATATATACATATATATGTATAAATATAAATTGTGTTTATCAATATTTGACATAGTTGATTGCATATAATATATATTCTATATTGAATCGGGCTGTATGTTATACGTCACTATTAATCAACTTAGTCGATATCGGCTCATGGTAATAGAAGTGTTACGATAACTATCATACGATAGTTATCGTAACACACACACACACACACACACACACACACACACACACACACACACACACACACACACACACACACACACACACACACACACACACATAATATATGATGTGTTATGATAACTATTTGTAACATAAGAAATGTAACATTTTCAATAAGTGGGGGAAAGATAAGATATTCCTCTTCCATCCCAAGATGCACAAAGGAAAGATCCAAATTGATCAACCCAAAAATGATCAATGCACAAATGAATCAATCAGTTGGAAACGAGAGCAAAGAGGAAAGTCTTAAATTCCTGTTTTATGGAAAGGAATGTGTGATAGATTTAGAATGATTAAGGATTTGAATTGAAATGGATAGGAGGAATGTACTAACCTTGAAGAATTACATATCAAAGAATGTTGTTTTCTGGGGTCTGTTCTTTGTTTCTGGAAAATTTGATGTATGATCCGAAAAGGAAATGCAAAGACGAACAAAACCCAAAAATATTTTTCCGATCTAACACCGTCTTATGAAAAAGGTCAACCTTGACCCAATAATCTCACCGCTGACCCAATAATCTTGACCCTGACCTGCACAAGTCTGACATAAAATCTGTTCACGGATCCCGATAGTTCGCTGAAAAGGGTATCCAAATCTGAGCTCAAAACTTCAATCATGAACCTGTACCTGCAAGAAAAAGAGATTTTTTTGTTGGGGGGGGGGGGAGGGGTTTGCCTTAGTCAAACCCCAATTTTGGATTTAACCTCAAATATATATAATTAAAAGTGCAGAAGTAAACAAAGTAAATGCATAAATTCACCTTGCTTGTAAACGTCCTTGTGGAGGATTTGAATCCTTGAATCCACAAGTATGTATGAACCAATAGAACTAGAATTTATAATTTAGGATGTCTTCAATCAATTTTTTGTTGATCTCCAACACCAAATCTTGAATGGGTTCTTGATTATGAAGAGGCTTGGAAGATGATGGATGGAGAGATCACCAAAAAGGGCACTATGTAGCTTGAATCCTTCAATGGCCTCCCATGGATCTCTTTGATGAATGGATGCTTGATGATGGATGAATCCTTGCTTCAAATATTTCTCCTTATCTTGGCTTAACTTCACTTGATAATACTTCTCAATTTCTCAATAATGCTTAGGCTTTAATAAAGGACTTAGAGAAAATGAGAGGAGAAAGGCTTCCTTTTATACATATCTAGGGCAGAATCTTCTAGAGAGGCTGACATAGGAGAATTAAATTATAATTGGACACATGCCCCTAGAAGAGGACCTATGTTAAATATAATTTAGGAATCACCGCTTCAGAACCCGAAATAGCCGACCTGGAAGCGGGAATTAACTTTTTCAAAGACCGACATCCAAAAATTGTGGGACCCTAGAATCTGGACCCTGGGTCAAGTTTGAGGTTGACCTTGACCTAGGTTAGGGGTGAGGTCTACCATGAAATAGGTTAGGGTCAAGGTTGACATAGGTCAGGGTTGAGGTTGACATAGACCCAAAATTTCAACCCTAACCCTGAGGTCAAAGATCTTAGATTTGCAGTCCAAAATGCCAGAAATTGGCTAGAGAAAGGTGGAGAATTGGGGTAGAATAGGGGGAAAGACAGGTATAAATTAGGAACCCATTAAAGGTGCTTGAAATGACCCCAAACCACTTACTTGGAAGGCTAAATCAGTCTACAATGGAAGTGCTTCCATTTTCTGACTATACATTTAGCCCCTACTTTAGCAAGAGTATGGACTCAATGCAAACTCTTGGTAAAGGAGATCATGAAGAAAAGATAATCTTATTAAAATAAAAAGGGACAAATGAATCCTTAAGACCATAGGGACTTAAGTATTTATCAACTCTAAGATCATGATAAGAGAGACATCACCGATCAAAGAGAAAGAGAGAGAGAGAAGTGGTTAGCTCGCCCAGTAAGATGTGTGTATCTCACTGTGAACCACAAAAAGGATAGGATGGCCCACCAAGCAAGCACTTGATAGTCACCCCATAAATTTGTGCACCTTCTGGAGGCTTTGTGCATGTATGTAGTGCATCTTTTGACGGCTTTTATGAAGTACCCATGGATCCATATCCTTATATCACCATGGAATACATTTGTAAAATGCATATTTCTTTAGGATTTAGCAACTTATGTGTGTTACCTTCTGAGGATTTAGCATATTGAATTGTAATTGAATGTGTATCTCTTTAGGATTTAGAAACTTATGTGTGTTAGCTTTAGAGGATTTAGCATGCTGCAAAACAAAATGCTAGAACAAAAATATATAATATAAAATGAGGGAGGCCATATATATACCCCCCTCCTTAAGATGGCAAAGTACATACTATTTTGAAATGTTAAGGAAAGAAAAGAACAAGGATAAAGCCTTCTTCAACATCAAGAAAATATCCATAGACAACACCTAGTCCAAGCCAAGAAGGTCACAACTCCTATGAGGCCATGGAAGGGACGAATGCAAAG
>MU226218.1:584242-597818 GCA_018584345.1 Thuja plicata
TGGGCATCCATTTTGGGGTTGCCCAAATAGGAAAAAGGTCTGGATATGGAATTATATTTTAATGTTTAAAAGTAATGTGACAAGTTATAATCATTTTAGGAAGAACTGATGTAGATTTGGTATTGCAAGGAAATAGTGGATGTTAATAATTTTGGTGGGTCAATGAAACCACATTTACATCTACCCCATCTACGTCTACACCTAATGTAGGAAATGAGTGCAACTTGTGCAAGGTTCGAGAGGCAGCTAGTGTCGCCGAGATTGCTTCAATGGTGAAAGCAGAAATCATGTTTCTGTGATGCCTTCTTTGTGTAGTTTGTGCACTACTTTGTTGGGACCATATGCATAAATGTGATTAACAGAGGGATATTGTAGATATTGAAACTTTTTTAGAACTTCATGTAGATACGTTGGAAATATTTTGATAAACTCATGAGGTTATTGTTGTTTATGACTTTGTTATGATTTTCTATATATCTTGGATGGGTTTTTGTAAATTTTATCCGTGTTCCTTTTAGAAGTGTATGGATTGACTATGCACATGCATAATTATAGACAAGGATCAATAATAGGGTGCCATACATTGCTTAGATCCTTTGGATCTAACCCTATCTTTTCCTTCCTTGTAGATTTTAGATCATACAGGAGCATACTAGATTCAACCTCAGAGACATTGGCAAGGATCACCCAACTTCATAAAACAAGAACGGAAACAACACAACTTAAAAGCAGAAGACATACAAACCTATTTAGTGATCATATTGTGATGATGGTGGAGTTTGATGCTACTTCAATGACATCAGGTAGTGATGCAAAATATAATGTCTGTAGTCGTTACAGCAACATCAGGTGCCACCTTCAACACAATATGATCACTAGATAGGTCTGTATAATCTCTTCTATAAACACATCACATTCCATATGGTGTTAGAAGGCCTAGATGGGCAGAAATTCAAGCAAAAGGCTCTAGAGGCTGCTAAGTCTTTTGTACACCTTTTGCTTGGTAACTTGAATCCATCAATGGAAACTTACAATCCTAAACAATTAGTATACCATTGATGGATTCATAATTATTAAGTGAAAGGGATTTCTTTGATCCAGAACCCCCTTTGGTGATGATCCTATGCAGTTCCACATAGACACGACACATTCCTTGGAAGACTTTTAATCTCCCAACAACTGAGAAACATAAATGTAGGCATCATGGTCACAATTCTTTGGAGACACAACATAAACAACCTGGAGAACATATGGTGGTAGAAGGCCCATATGGGTAGAAATTCAATGGCACAATTATGGTCTTGTAAAGATAAACTAAAACTGGAATTTTGGAAAAAGTTCATAATTATGCACAAAATTTTCCCAGCCTTGCTGAAATTCTAGTTCCACTTTATCTATTCAAGGCCATAATTGTACATTGAATTTATGCCCATCTGGGGCCTTCTAACACTATACATTCTATGCAGCTGCACATGCATTCTCAATTCAGAGTGGGAAAATCTTATTTTGGATGCGAGGGAGAGAAGCCAAACACATAAACAACATGCACATAAACACGATAGCTGGGAAACATAAATGTAGATATCAAAACAACTGAGAAACATAAATGTAGATATCATGGTCACAATTGTTTGGAGACAACATAATTGAGTGGTATACCCAGACGATGCAACACAACCACTACTCCTCCAGTTCTAAGTTGGCACTACAGGATCCAAAAACCATAGATAAGGAATACAATTAGAGAGCAGAGGAGGGCCGTAATGACCAAAATAATACAGGATCCCTATATTATTTTAGTCATTATGGCCCTCCTCCTCCGCTCTCTAAATTTATTCCTCATCTATGGTTTTTGGATCCTGCAGTGCCAACTTAGAACTGGAGGAGTAGTGGTTGCGTTCATCTGGGTATACCACTCAATTATGTTGTGTCTCCAAACAATTATGACCATGATGCCTACATTTATGTTTCTCAGCTATTGTGTCCCAGGATCCCTTATGACCGTTTATGAACCTTTACGATCCATAATGTTACATCTTAGAGATCTTAAAGTGTCATAAAGGGTCATAAGAGGCTCCTAGGAGGGGCTAGATGAGCTTCCACCTTCACGTGGTTGGCCCTGTTAAGTAGATAATGTTAAATTATTCTCAAAACAAAGAGAAGATCAATATTTTAAGGTCTCACACCATGCACATGACAAATTTTTTTTTTTAACATAGCATACTGTCGCAATTATGATGATATTCAGTGGATGACAGACGCCAAAGCACTACACACGATGTCCAAATGTCAGAATAGTCTGACAGCTGGACATCGCATGTACATCATATCCGTCACATACCCGTCATAATGGAAACACTCATAATGTTTAATGATAGAATACTAACCCTCATAGCCGATGCATATTGTGATGGTCATGACCGTCGCAATAACGACAAACATAGCTACCGTCAGTGATTCAGACACCAAAATTGCAACACCAGTCCGTGTCGCTTTCCCGACAGAGTAGTGTTGTAATTGCGATGCATATCCGTCGAAAAGAGGTCTCAAATGTACTAGTGGTTGGATCCATATTTGTGATATGCTTAGAAAGAAGCCAAAGGAGGTAGGGTGAGAGTAGTAATTGTAGATTCCATCTATCATAGCCCCAAGTTCAATTGGTACTTTGATATAAATTAGTTCATTATTTGAGGAACTCCCAATTTGTTTCTTTCATCTCGGTCTCATTTAAATAAATTTGACGACCTTTTTCCCTTTGAAGCAAAGCTACTTGCGGAGTGCCACATGTTGGAATGGGGAAAGTTCTACTCATCCCTCAAGATATTTTTACCCTTGAGTTGCACAAGCACGTCATGTTGTGGTCCCATGCATTGTTAATATAAATGGCCCATTGACTCTTTTTTAATGCTTTCCCAAGAGGGTACCATGTGTTGGAACAATACACTTTTTGAAGGCTTAGACACTATCATAACCAACAAGTTGTACGGTGAAGCCACATTTCTAGGGTCATGGGTCAATAAGGTCAGGATCCCATGATGGGGGATTCCTAAAAAATAGAGCTGAAACTGTTGAGAATTTTTAGGAAATTTTTTAAATTTGTTGGTCCCATGAATTTTGTAGTGCATGTCATCTTAAAATTTTAAACACTGACCCTTTAAGGAAGTTTCTGGTATCATGAATTTATAATACTAAATATTCCATATTTTATGCATAAAAAAATAAGTAAACAATCATTTTCCCTCCAAAATTATTTTTTAAAAAAATTCTTAAATTTTATGTTTGACAAGTGGAAAAAAGTATTCCTAAGCTGGTGGGACAATTTCTAGCTCCACCCTTTTTGCACCCACTTAAATATACAACGCTAAAAATTAGGAGCTCCTATTTTGAGGGAGAAGATTCCAAATATGGGACCTCCTCTTCCAAAAATATAGAGCTTAAGTCCCCCTCATGGGACCCCTACCCAAGGGAAAATAAAAGAACTCTTAAGACAACCTTGGAGAGTGTCACGCATCACCTAGGCACAAGCCCAAAAAATATTTGAGCCTAGAGAAGAGAAGAAAAGTCCATCATTCATTCTTTTGAAAGTGGAATAGCTTTGGAAACTTTGTGGAGTGTGTTGTATCTCCTGGCGTTGTGGGAGTGGTGGCTACTAATGGTTCTGTGGATGCTTCTCTTGATGGTTCTATAGGTATTTTGGCAGCCTCTACAGGTAAATATGACCGTTCTGGTGTTTTTGATGATCCTCTGCGTTGGCAAGATGAGGTGGCTAGAGTTGAAGAGGGCTGGATTACTGTTAAAGGAAAATAATCTAAGATGTCCTCCTCTTTTGATATGACTCTTCATTCCCATCAGAAGGGTGCTAAAGGTAAATCCCAGACTTGGATTTGTCCTTAGCTTGGGTTTGCATGAAGGTTGTTTCATGCATTGTTTCTTCCAGGTTGTGGGTGCCTGTTGTAAAACCCTCACTGTGGTCTTGACCCATTTCGTTTAGAGAGCATTTTTGAAAATCTTTCGAAACTATTTTGTACAGGGTTTTGGGGACCCTTCAAAACATGCAGTTACCTTAATAAAAAAATTTCTTTCTATAATTATTGAGTTTAAATGATACTCAGTTCCTAAAAATTCAAAGGAAGAAAAAATACAATGAAAATGTTAGCAAGGAAATATCAAGAAAAAAACCATAAATAACTTTCTTTCTATAATTATAAATAACTTTCTTTCTATAAATCATAAATAAATTTCTTTCTATATAATTGTAAATAAATTTATTTCTATAATTATTAAATTTAAATGAGTATTAAATGATAGTCAGTTCCTCAAAATTATTAAATTTAAATGATACTAAGTTCCTAAAAAATAGACTATGCAATATAAAATAGACAAAGAAGTTGAGGAAGGTGGAGCTAAGATGGATATGGAAGAGCTCCATGTGAAAATGACTATGCTGGAAAATAAGGTTGACACTTTATCCAAGAGCTAGAGAAACAAGGAGATAAAAGAAACTGTCATGTCCGTGATAAGGAAAATTGAAGGCATTATGAAAAGGGCTATTATGGAGAGTCCGCTAGCAGGTCAAAAATAAAAAAGAAGTTGAGGAAGAGGGGAAACAATTGTGGAATTAAAGGAGTGAGATCTAGTGGCTACTTGGAAGTAGACATTGGAGGATCTTCAAAAGAACTAGGATATATTAGATGTCCCAAAATATTCTACTTAGTTTTATTATTTTTTTGCTACTTTTTGATGGTGGGCCTACATGGCCACGATGTTTATCATTATATAGAATCTTTATGCTTAGTTATGGTTATCTTTAAAGACTTATTAAGTAATGTTATGGTTAGTTTTATTTTGTTTTCAAATTGGGTTTTGGATATGACTGCAAGCGAGGTTAGTATAAATTTTTAATGTAATAGCTTGCTATAGCAGTGTTTGGGTCTATTTCGTTCAACAATTAGGTGTGCCATGTGTTGTTCGAAACTTGTTCCTATGTTGGTTGTATCTTAGTCTATTTTTTTCTTTTGTTCTATAATAAGGTCAAGGTCATTTCCTTGCTAATCTAATAAAAAAATATATATATAAAAGAAAGGTTTATATTTTATTCCCATACATCATATAACGATAAGTTGTGAACCTCTCATTTGGGAGGTCTTGGGTTCGAGTCTACTCGAGCTTAATACATAATAATAATTAATTTCAACAAAATAATAATAATAATAATTAATCTAGGCTTTGGCCCATTACAAAATATATTTAATAATATAATAAAAATATATTTAATAATTTATATTATGTTAATTCAAAATATCACATATAAAAATAAATGAAAATATTTAATGTAAAAATCAATTTCACACATTTCTAACACACAATTTTTAGAATATTTAAAAATCATGATAAAAAATTTAAACAATAAATCATAAAATATGATCTATATTATTATTTAATAAATATTACAATTTAGTACTATATATATAATTTTATTGAGAAGGAATAAAAATTTATTCAAAAGAAACTAGAAAATATAAAGCATAATATCTTAGGCCCCCAACAACCTCCGAAAGAGGCAATCAAAAGTTTATGTCATCCCTAATTAGCTTTCCTAGAATCTCCAAATAATCTGGAGGAAGAGCCTCCCAGTTATCCACGTCCCATCCCTCTAAGTTCTTGGAAGCCCACTTAGCAAGAAAATCAACCACTTTATTCCATTCCCTTGGAATATGATAGAAAGAAAATAAATCCAAGGATCCAAAAAGATTCATAGTCTACTTAGCCATTGAGGCTAGCTGTCAAGAAAATCCATCGAACTGATGATCATTCAACATATCGACCACAATCTGTGAATCAAACTCAGATAAACCCTTTTCCAACCTAAAGAGAACCCTCTTTCAACATTATGTAAAATAGCCAGGTCCTCCATCAAATTATTTGAATGATTTCCTTTATAAATGGAGAAACACAACATTCCCATCACTGCTCCTACCAATACCAACAATTCTTGTCTATCCAAGATTTCCTCTAAAGGACCCATCAATATTGATCTTCAAAACTCCCTTAGGGGGAGGAAGCCATCTCCCATCCCTATGAATTTTTCATTTAGTCAGTATTGATCTCTTCGTATAAGAATAATTAATCCCATTGCCAACTAAATTAAGGTTCCTAACCATAGCTAGATCAAAAGACTCCATAGGAGAAGTCATGTCACACTTCATTGAAAAAGTTTCCTGAAATTCGCTGACATTCTTCCTCCACATGGGGAAGTTCCCAATTTCAAAACCTTGAAAGATTCTCTGATTGCTTTCTAATCATAAATTCCAGATAATAAACATTGGGCCAAGAACCTAAGAAGTCTGGGGAAAATAAGTCTTTGTTGGAGGGCGACCCAAACTCTCCCAAAACTCAACCAAAGAGGTAGCATTAACAAAAGCATGGTTCCATGCTCCCCACCATAGATGCCAAATCTCCTTCAAGAAAGAACAAAGGAGAAAGGAGAAAGGAGATTAGAAGTACTTTCTTCACTATTTTTGTAGAAAAACAAATTGACGGGCGTTGAAAGCCTCTCTTCTTGAAGTTCTCCCATGTGAGGCATCTATTTTGGGAAACTAGCCAAAGATAAAAATTGCACTTATGCCAAGAAAATCTATTCCAAATGAGTTTCCACCAGGGAACACCCCCCACCATGCAACTTAATATCCAAAGCTAAGTAACCAGAAGCAATAAAAAATCTACCTTTTGGATATGGACTCCAAGCCAAAACATCTCTACAATCAAGGGCATTGCAAAGTCTATCAGCTAAAATATCTGCTAGTTTCTATCGGCTCTCCTCATAGCCCACAATAGGCCATTCATGATCTAGTCTTTCCAACAAGTAACTTATGACTGTCCCTTGAGCTTGGTGGCTTTAAAATCTTCCATCCTGTTCCAACTGGCCTCACTCAAACTATTACATAGGGGTTGAAGATGAGGAAATCGATAAATGATGGGGGGGTGACCATCCCAAGAGTCATAACAAAACCACACATATGCACCTCTATTGCAGATCCAAAAGAGATCCTCTTTGATGATTTTTGCACCTCTTTTAAGAGTGTCTCAGATAATGGAACCCTTCCCCAACAAACTACATTAGGGAAAATCAACACTATTAACTCCCTTGAGGTACTTCTGGGTGAGAATTTTAGCCCAATCTTGATCCCGACAAGTGCACCATCTCTAGTATAACTTCGTAGCTAGAACGTGTCCAATCATACCTGCAGGCCTAACTAGACCAAGGACCCCTTCTTACTTCGGCCTATTGACTAAATCCTATCAAACTAGACTCCAAATTTAGAAGACAAAACAATATAATTTTAAATTTAAATTGAGAAAATATAAAATTATTTAAAATTGTATATTTTATTATTATTATATATATATATTATAGTTTAAAATTATATTATAATATAAAATATATTAATATTTAACTAATATTTTATTTAAAATAAATTAATAGTTAAAATATATACAAAAATAAATATAAATATATTTTAATATGTCAAAACTTAGAGAACATTTTTTAAATGGTATGATGTTAGAGTGATTAAAGGGATTGTGTCATGTAACACTATGCTTCTATTACTAAACTAATGTACAAGTAGAAACTGCAACATCTTAAGTCATTAAAGATTGACAAATTAATCCTTGCAAAAAATAATCTTGACAAAAGAATATCCAACATTTGAATATTCTTCAAATTTGCACTGCTTTAAGTAATGCATTCTATATGTTTTGCAAATAATTTAATTAGTATTTTCTACAATCTAATTAAATAAGTTTAGATATAAGTAATTTAAAAAGAAAAAGGTGAATTTTACATTTACTATTTTTAGTATGGATCAATAGAAACAAATAGACATAATATTTTAAAAATAACTAAAAAAAATATAATTCTAAACTATAAAGTTGTTGCCCAAAATTTTTAATTATATCCAATGATTAGTTGAATTAATTAAAATTTTTAATTAAATGAATGCTTAAATATTCCTATCAAAAACAAGAACTAATAATGATACTTTATTTCTACCTCATATTTCATTAAGAAGAAGACATAAATTTAATTATAATTGAGACATAGATTTAATTATACTTGAATCTCATTACCAAACTTCACCATAAATCTAAGCAAGAAGTAGTTGTCACTAAAATTGCGTTGGGAAAAGAGGAAAATGTATGCCAAGAGTGAGTTAAGATTGGTGAAAGAAAAATAGGTTGAAGATAAGAAGTAAATGAAAAGATAGAAGGTGAGGAGAGTTAATTTCAAATGATACCACTTCAGTAATTAGATTTCAAAAATAATAGTGTGTTTGGAATCAAATTCTTTAAAGTAAATATAGCATTTGAGATCAAATTTTTAAGGATATCTGGCTTTCACCTAGGCGACATGGGTTCAAATCCTAATAACCCAAGTCTATTGCTTTATGAGGTTTCACAATTGGTAGCAACATTTTATGGTTTTAGGTGAGATGACTTTTGTTTTGTTTATGTTTGAATCTCTCTATGATATTAGTTCTTTTCTTTGAGAAATTTATATTTTTATATGTCCTTTGGGGAGTATGAAGAAAATATTGTCTTTATTATTCTATTTTTTCTTTACTAAAAATGATTTTATGTGCTAAATCTTTAAAAGTCTTACATCGTTGAACTTTGTTGGACACAAATAACATCATGACATATCACTTGATGATGATGAAAGTAGATTTAAGGTGGCATTAAGTTTACATTTTACGATGAGATGTGGTAAGTTATACATTGAACATTCTTTAATGGATAATGATTTTTTTTTAAAAATGGATAGAAGTGGAGTTATTAAAAATATAAAAAGTAGAGAGTTTCACATTCAATCTAGTGTAAATTCCAATTAGGCATCTTTTTCATTCTTTAATGGATGATGGCTTTTTTTAAAAATGGTTAGAAGTGGAATTATGAAAAATGAAGTTTCACATTCATTCTAGTGTAAATTCTAATGATGCCCATCTTGTTTGTTTATTACATATGATCACGATTGTACAATTCTTTATAGTATATTGATTGACTTGTCTTTTTAGAATTTTTTTAAGATTCATTAATAAACAAAGATAAATATGTTCAAGTACAAATTATCCATGATAATTCTTCAAATACATATTAATCAGAAACATATAGAGAAACTAGAAAAGATGAAAATAATCTAAGTATAAATTTGAACATATGCATTCATATCTTCATCATAATGTCCAAATATGCTTAACCCATGTGAAAACTATTAAACATAAATGAAAATATCGATATTATAATAATAGACAATCATGTCAAATTGCATAAGCCATAAAATGTCAAACATCATAAAATCATAAGAAGTCCAACATAAATAAGGAGTTTCAAATTACAATATCATAGATATATAGATCACTATACAAAATTCTCCCAAGACAACCCCTCCCCTACTCCACTTCACTCATTATCACTAGTCCTTGATTTAGACCTAGATCTAGACCTCCCATGTGGAACTATGCCCATTAGTTGAATCCAATCTCATCGTGTATGTAGGCCACCTCCATTGAGATGACTCATGCCTCATCCAACTCCTAAGTCAAATATAAGCTCATGGTATTGTTTAAAGGTGTGAACATTACCCTTGGAGCCCTTTGCTAGTCCAACCTTGCATCTACGTTATCTCTCTCATCCAAAATGGTATCTCTTCTCATTTGTAAGCTTTGTAGTGCATAGTGATTTCCTTATCCCACACATGCTAAAGTGTAGCACACTTCATGACCAATTTGATACAATATTCACATTAAAAACTAACAATTTCAAACAATTGATCGTATTACCATCTCATTGGCACTATTAGGACACCCTAGGTGAGATGATTAATGATCAAAGAAATCAATGACACCCAATTCACAATACTCCTTTCATATCATGATAATCATTATTCACATTCAAAACCATAAAATAAAAATCTTAGAATTAAATTGATAAAATCATTACATTATACTATTGTCACCATCCTATCACTCGTCATCGACTAGGATCCATTAGAGAGAGTTGATAGTTACAAGATCCTATGCGTCATTTCTCCTGGCTATTAGTGGCTCAATTAGAGGGTCTAATGTATAAATGAAGGAGGCCTCTCCCAACCATGCCACACCTGTTGGAATGAATATGGAAAGTTGGGACTGAGAGGGGAGGGGCAAATCAGTACCACAAAAACTTTTATACTTTATACCTGAAATTGTCAATAACCATATACTACTACTTGTTGTTTACCGAATTCAATAACTTGAAATGAAACTAATATAATTCTCATAAAAAATAACATCAAAACATTTAAGTAAATGAACTCATAACTCCATGCTTTTTTTTACACAGAAATCCTCGATTAGATGACAAGACTACGGTGGGGATGACACCCACAACCTTCACTAAATGCAGTGTAAAGGGTGCTTGGTTAGAGCTTACAAAGTTTAGCCATTTTGATAGCTTACCCAGTTAAGAGTATACAAAGACTTTTTAGGTCTACCTAGTTATAGGATTTTACAATCTCTGTATACTTAGAGATGTACCCTATTAAAGGTTTTACAAATATTAGATCGGTTAAGATCTACCCAGTATTGGGATTTCTAGCTCTCAATACAATAGTATTAACAAATTAACAATGTCTTCTATATTGCATCAATAACAAATGTTGATCAAACTCTATGTGCTCTAAAATATTATGTTACCTCAATCTCAAACTATAACACTGCTCGGATTTGCTCTGCTGTAGCTAGATATCAACTCGGTGCTCTCTGCTCTAATCTTTGTATCATCACTCTCTCTATCTCTTTCTGTAATTCATCCTTTAAATATAAGATATATTTGCTCTTAATCTTGTGTGTTAGGTGTGGTGTGATTTGTTTTAACCGTTGGATCTTCTTTTCCGCTCAGTGACTGTGTCACTTTTGCCTTGGTACTTGGTATATTTCTTGGAAATAACAAAATTTCATTAACCGCTTAATCTGCTTCTTAGATATGCTCTTTGAATTATCTTGATTGTTGATTGTGTAAAAAACTCTTCTCCGTGCATTGTGGAATCATAATTAATGTTGTGCCAATGTATTAAATGCGTCCTTATCACGTTACAATCAATTAAGTAACTCGGTAGAGTAGCTTCTCTTTGCTCGATTAACTTGATCTTTTACTACTAGGCAACTGTCAACTCGATGTACTTCATATGCGCTCGGTGTTCGGTAACTGTAGTCTCTCGGTGTAGTGTGTGCGCTTTACCGACTTCACTGCCTTGCTGAATGTACATTACCGACTAGTCAAATATTTAGCTCTCCTCTTCGTCGATTGAATCTTCTGACTCATATGGCTTTGCCTTAACTAATGACAACAAAATATTCATAGAGATAACAACACCTACACATCTAGAGCCACCCCATATCATCTCTTACTATAGGTCAAAAATATCATTTCACTCATCATCATTAGTCAAGGCATGGTTTGAGAGTGTTGGAATTTCTCCTCCATCCCTCAAAAATGAATAATTGATTGCACATATGCTTAAAATCAAAGTGTTTAGAAGGTTGTTTTAATGAAGCCTAAATTAACACAAAACCCTCTTTAAATGAAACATCTCTATTTTTTTTTGGTCTCCTAACAAACAAACCATTGAGAATACAAATGTCACCCAACTAAAACATATTTTTTTTTCATTAATGATCAAGTGAAGGTATATTACCTCAATGCCACACTAGCTAAAGTCAATCTATTAAATATTTTCCATGACACCCTAAGGGTGTGATTCTCTCCCCATCAATCTTTGTTGTTGATACCCTCTTACCAACATTGTGCCTTCTAGATAATTATTGCTAATGATTTCTAAACTAGAAGGGCTATAGATCACACTAATTTGCCAACAATAAATACTTAGGAAGCAAGACCTCTTACTACTATAAAATAAAATAAATATTCCAACCTACACTTTACCAAAGTGTTACTTAAATGTAAACCAACAAATAGTCATTTCAAAGGAAGAATAAAACACTTCATATCCATTCTTTAGCATGTCATGATCTATATATACCCTCAATGTATGACACTCCATGCAACTGGAATTTGTTCAAGTATTTTGTCAAGTGGATTGTATACATCCTAAAAAAAACTACACTTTGTCTACATAATTATAAATTTAGATACTATAAAGGCATTAGCTTGAGATTTAATTTTTATTATGTGAGGGTGAACAAACTTATTTTGATAGAGAGAATATTTGTAACACTAATTTGTAAAAGACATGGCATGCTTTTTCATTGACAAATCTATTACCATGACCATATAGAAGTCATCTTGATGGACCATTATGATACTTTGGAAACACTAAAAGAGAAATGTCTTATAATGAAAAATTTATAGATATCTTTTTTGAAATGCAAATGGATCCTTTTATAGTCCACAAAATTGAACGATCTATTTTTAGATCTACATATGACTTACAACATATGGTACTACCTTGTATTCCATGCTAATTGTGTTACAGATGAGGCATACATACCCTACCTACTGCAAAATGTGAACTTATGATCTCACTTTCACGAATCCAAATTCTCTACCATTATAGTAACTCAAAAATACATTAGAAATAAAAATCTAAATAAAATGAATATACTTTTAGAATGGATACCCACCTTGAAGACTTAGAGAAAAAAATGACAAATGAAATGAGCCACCCTCATCGTTGGTGTTATCCCCAACATCATCTTAAATCATTGGTATGTTTCCCCCTCCTTGAAATTTCCATTTTCTTAGAAATTCCTACACCAAAATAAGGTGCATTATGTGAATGCAGGGATTGAAGGTATTCCAAAACATCCTAGCCCAAACCAAAGGCAGGCGTTTTCACTCCATTTGAGACGAATCCACGCATTGCCAAATTTCATATTTTATAGGCGAGCCATAAGATGGTTCCGATACTTCTCTGCTTGACTAGCTCTACCTGAACCGGCCACAACTTGCCATGAATTGAGGCCTTAATCTAAGAATTCCTTCATGGATTCATCTTCAAACATTGAAGTGTTTAAGAATGAGCGATGGTTAAGTCTTTCTTGTATTCCTCTATTGACCTCTCCTGCTTCATTACCGCGGATGAGCTTGGGTTAGTCTTTCTTCGAGAGCGTTGGATGGAATCTTCCTGCTGTTGGCATCTTCCTGCGCTGTCTTGACGCCGCATGCTGCTTAGCTGCCGACCCTTGGAGCCGCCAGTTGCCACCATGCAAGAATCGTCTACGTGTTCCACGTGCATGTATCCCCATGCAAACACGAAGCTACGTCCTCCCCTCCCCTCCCCTCCCTACTTATACCTCTCTCCTCCTCCACTGTTTCTCCACACACACACATCTTCCACTACTCCTTTTGCAGCAGAATTGAAGTGATTCCGGAAGATGAAGCCGCAGTCCTTGAAATGGGTGGCGATGGGGGTGGTAGTGCTGATGTCAGTGAGCATGGCATTGGCAGGGTGCGATGATGAGGAGAGGAATCAGGGGGGGAGGCAGCAGCAGTGCGATCCGAGGAGGCTGAATGAGTG
>MU226218.1:598170-617497 GCA_018584345.1 Thuja plicata
ATTCTGTACCTCACATTTGTCCTCTTTCTTTCTTTCTATTGGCAGGCATTTTCATGCGAGGAAATATTTGGTAGAATATGTTATGCTTATGCTTACTAGTATGTATGTACACTCTTAAATAAATGTTGTGTGTCGCCTCGGTTTTCTTCATGTGTGGGAGCTGATACATCATCGTGTGCATCTCCCATACTAGAGCTGAAGGCGAATTAGTTTTTCTTCATTATTCTTAACAAATGTAAAATCTGCTCCAGCCTTCAATGAAGAGGATTTCTATGTTTCAATGACGAGTTTCGATATTTTTGACCCTTTTGAAATGGTAGACTTACAAGAGTTATCTAGTCGACACTCTTGAAAAACTTAATACGCACTCCCTCAAATGATATTTTTGAAGCTTAGAAATGCTAGACTAACAAGAGGTATTTAGTCGACATTCATTATTTAGTCGACATTCATTATCTAGTCGACATTCATGAAACACTTAAATACGCACTCCCTCAAATGATATTTTTGAAGCTTTCGAAATGGTAAACTAACAATGAGCCGACATTCATTATGCACTCCCTTAAATCATTGGTAAACTAACAACGAGCCGACATTCATTGTGCACTCCCTTAAATCATTGGTAAACTAACAACGAGCCGACATTCATTGTGCACTCCCTTAAATCATTGGTAAACTAACAACGAGCCGACATTCATTGTGCACTCCCTTAAATCATATTGACCAATGACATCACTCCTACTTATTCCCTAAATGATAATGACAATTAGTAGACTAACAACGACATTCATAAAAAAAACTTACAATTAGTAGATAGTAGACTAACAAGAATCGACATTCATAAAAAAACTTACAATTAGTAGACTAATAAAAAAAACTTACAATTAGTAGATAGTAGACTAACAAGAATCGACATTCATAAAAAAACTTACAATTAGTAGACTAACAAGAGTTGACATTCATAAAAAAACTTACAATTAGTAGACTAACAAGAGTCTAACAAGAGTCTGCATTCATAAAAAACTTACAATTAGACTAACAAGAGTTGACATTCAGTAGACTAACAAGAGTTGGCATTCATAAAAAAACTTACAATTAGTCTTGTTGGCATTCATAAAAAAACTTACAATTAGTAGACTAACAAGAGTCTAACAAGAGTCTGCATTCATAAAAAACTTACAATTAGACTAACAAGAGTTGACATTCATAAAAAACTTACAATTAGTAGACTAACAAGAGTCGACATTCATAAAAAAAACTTACAATTAGTAGACTAACAAGAGACTAACAAGAGGAGTCGACATTCATGAAAAACTTACAACTAACAAGAGACTGACAAGAGGAGTCGACATTCATGAAAAACTTACAACTAACAAGAGACTGACAAGAGGAGTCGACATTCATGAAAAATTTACAATTAGTAGACTAACAAGAGTCTGGCATTCATGAAAAACTTACAATTAGTAGACTGACATTCATGAAAAACTTACAATTAGTAGACTAACATTCATGAAAAACTTACAATTAGTAGACTAACAAGACTTTGGCATTCATGAAAAACTTACAATTAGTAGACTAACAAGAGTCTGGCATTCATGAAAAACTTAAATACACACACCCTCAAATAATATTTTTGAAGCTTTCAAAATGGTAAGCTAACAAGTCGATATTCATGAAATGGTAACAAGAAATGCCTCTAAGGCCTCCATATCAAGGTTACCAAGCAAAATGACTACCTTTTCAATAGAACTAGTATCAAGGTGGAGCCAAAATGGATCACCAACCACAACCTTCAAACCAAATCATTTTCATTCCTACACCATTAAAAACTTTATCGTTTAATTAGAATAGAGATCTAGTCACTAGCCAAAATAACTTGGCAAATGATACAAATCCTGGGGTCTTCTCATGAAATGACGTGAATATACCTCATAATTATCCAAGAGGTAACATTCGACATAAAGTTGCAGAGCAAAGGATCCCAAGAATCACACTTAATTTAGGTGTTTATGCTTACTCATCTCCTGGAATAGAAAAAGTCATGTTCATGAATTAGACGCAATGTATGTCTCTTGAGCAAGAAGCTGAACAAGAAGCTAAAATTGCTCCATATCATATGTTATTCTCATAGATGTAAGGTGGCGGTGCGGTATTTTCTAATGAGGCATCCACATCAAAAGCCCCACAAGTCCAATCAGGTTACAATACTTATTCTAAGAGAAGGTTCACCAGAGATCTTGTGGCTCAACACAACAACCTAAAGAAACCTTTGAAAAGAACACTAGTTTGCAAGTAGCTTTACAAAAGTTCTATAAGCCAAAGGAAACCTTCCCCTATAAGCCAATTGACCCAAAGCTCTATATGTTTAGGTCACTTAATGCACGATTGAATAATTGAAGAAAGTCCATGCTAACGTGTCTCTATGGGACATTTTGGCTATTCCAAAAGACAAATACTTGTTGTGGTAAACCATGAAAGGACGTGTGAAATCGTCACAATATAAGATAGTCATGGAATGCACTCAGACAAAGGATGATGGTCATGGAATGCACTCAGACAAAGGATAAGAGACCAACCTCTGGAGCATAGGGACAACAAGTCACAACCTTTACAAATTCATCTTAACCTTTAAAAATTCAAAAGAAGATGAAGAAAAAGAAGAAACTGATAAGTTGAAACCTTACCAGTACCATAGTCATGCATAAGCAGATAGCAAAGGCTTTGAACTTAAAATATGAACCCGTAGATAGGTGATTCATGCAATCAGATGGGAACAAGGTCCAAGTGATCGGAGTGAATAAGAACCTTCCACTAGCCTTATATTCATGTCCTAGCATCACATTGTTGCAAGAAGTAGTAGTGTTTGACATCCCTCCCATCTTTGGCCTATATTTATCCCAAGATTTTATTACAAAAATAGGTGAGTATTTTTCCCTAGACTGGTCCCATATATTCAGGATCAATTATGGCTCTAAAATGAAGGTACTATTTTGATCCCATGCATCCTAAACATAGAGAAGATGATTCTATGATGAATTTTGAAGCTACTTACAATTCCTTCACTAAGAATGAGATGTATTGCATAGAAATGTTAGAGGATGATGATGTGACTTATGTAATATATGATGAATATCAGATCATTCCTCAAGTCACTAGGGAGCAAAAAGTTCTTAGCAATGATTGCAATCATAGATCTCAGTTTTGGATCTTACATTTTGATGGTGTGAGATGTAAAAAAAGTTTTGGAGATGGTATCTATTTAAAAAATGGGACCGAAGAGAAAATTTTAAAAGCTTTCCGCTTCCAGTTTTCTTTCACAATTAAAGAAGCTGAGTATGAAGGCCTAATCTAAAGACTAAAACCTGCAGAGCGAATGGGAATCAAGAAGGTAATACTTTTTTGAGATTTTGAGCTAGTAATTAAGAAAGTGTGAGGGAAATCAACTAAAAAGAATGTCTGGATGAGGTTTTATGGGTACAGAGTGTGGGATCAGGTTGAAGTAATTGATGCTTTCAACATTCAAGTGGTTCCTTGAAAGAAAAACATGGGGGCTAATTGTTTGGTGATAATTGGATCATAGTTTGATTTGGCATCTAGTTTTGATGCAGAGAAAGGTGGTAAGCTATTTTCAAACACAATTCAACCCAACTGATTTATGAGATTGAGTCACAAAGGGAGGTCGTACCCCCAACTCACCTTGGCCCCTTGGAGACAACCCGTCATGGTTTCATAAACCCTTAGCATGAAATGTGTTCACCCACATCAAAACAACTATTAAGATGATCTTTTGTACTCTTTTGTATCCCAAACCACACATCTAAACACTCAACAACTACCCACAAAGAGACTTAATCAAACTTCCTTCAGAAACTGCCATTCATGCTAGTAGCCATGTTTAGAGACTAAATTGGTCAAAACTTATTCTAAGCACCACAAAGCTAAAAAAAATTGACTTTCCAGATACTATTTTCCATCATTCTAACATACACCACTTTCAATGGCACTTGTTTTGTAAGATATCCCTCAGAAAAGTGACTGGTAATCTGGGCTATAGGCATAATTAGCGCTACTTGCAAAGCATCCCCTCCAAATACTCACCCAACTTCACAACCAATTGCTCTAAAAATTTCTACTCGTCACCAAATTAACCTCTCGATAGGTTTGGGGCATCCAAAAATTATAAATTTTAACAAGTTTGCAAATTCCTTTCTACAATCTACATTTTTAGCTTGTTGCATAAGAAAATCAGACCTAGGGCCTCCTCTAACTCGCTTGAAACTTGGTCTCCCATTTTATGAACTTTTGGAACATTAAGAGGACATCTAAATATAGCATTCCACCTGTTTATAGAATTTTCCTACGGTGGAATGCAGAGATATTTACATTTTGGTGAATAAACCCTTGCCCCTTAGTGTTTACAGACTGTTTTTTTCAATCCATGTAGGTATCCAATAAAAAAAATGTCCTACAGAACCGTAATTTTCACTGTAATATGGAAAAATTAGAGAAATGACAGGAAATCAATGAGTTTTCTTATTAAATCCTTCTTAATTTCAACAAAAACATGCCTCAATAACTTTGGAGGCTTTTTAATCCTATTTACATCAATTACCAATGGTCCAAAATACTATTTCAAACAGTTGGTTGTTGGATTCCCCTTTGTTTAATTATGATAACTTGACACTTTGCAAAATTGTAAAGTTGTTTGACAACTTTTACAATTTTTGCTTATTCTTTGCAAATTCATCTAAAATGACTTGTAATTACTAAACATGCCTAAGAGAGGTCAAATAGACCTTGGAGGAGGGATATGCACACAATGGATTTACCATTTTATATTTTTAATGCATTTGACTACATTTGGCAATATTTGCCCATAATATAGTCCTCCTGACCAAAATGACTCTAATATTAAAATTAAGACACCAAAATGGTCCATGGGACCTTATTTGAAGACATTAACATGAAACAAAACTAAAAAATCAAATTTGCCTCAAACAAAACTAAAAACTCAAATTGAGGTATGATCACTTGGGTGCCCCTACACCAAATTTGCTAATAAATAAACATTTTTGAGAAACTCAAATTTGCCTCATTGAGGTATGATCACCTCAATGATCACCTTGCCTCATGGAGGTATGATCACCTTGGGTGCCCCTACACCAAATTTGCTAATAAATAAACAAATTTGCTAATAAACAAGTATTTGGAGAAACTCAAATTTGCCTCATGGAGCTATGATCACCTTGGTTGCCCTTACACCAAATTTGGTAATAAATAAACATTTGGAGTAGATATTGTAAGAGTAGACATCCATAAAAATGACCCCAACAATCCAATGATCACCTTGCCTCATGGAGGTATGATCACCTTGGGTGCCCCTACACCAAATTTGCTAATAAATAAACATTCGGAGAAACTCAAATTTGCCTCATGGAGGTATGATCACCTTGGGTGTCCTTACACCAAATTTTCTAATAAATAAACATTTGGAGTAGATATTGTAAGAGTAGACATCCCTAAAAATGACCCCAACAATCCTATGAGTTTGTAGAATAATTTTAGCCTAATATTGTAAGAGTAGACATCGCTAAAAATGACCCCAACAATCCTATGAGTTTGTAGAAAATTTTTAGCCTAATATTGAAGATGCCTATGAAGATGAGATCATTTAGTTTTCCTATGAATATTAGATCATTTAGTTGAAGATCAACAAGCTCCTAAAATGGTTAATCAGTCTATAAAATCTAGTCACCTAGTCAACCTTGAGGAAGAACTTTTTAAAATAAAGTTTTTAGCCTAATATCTTGCAAATTCATCTAAAATGACTTGTAATTACCTAAACACACCTAAGAGAGGTCAAATAGACCTTGGAGGAGGGATACACAAACAATGGATTTACCATTTTTATATTTTTAATGCATTTTACAACATTTGGCAATATTTGCCCATATAGTCCTCCTAACCAAAATGACTGCAATATTAAAACTAAGACACAATAAAATGGTCCATGGGACCTTATTTGAAGACATTAACATAAAACAAAACTAAAAACTCAAATTGAGGTATGATCGCCTTGGGTGCCCCTACACCAAATTTGCTAATAAATATACATTTTTGAGAAACTCAAATTTGCCTCATGGAGGTATGATCACCTCAATGATCACCTTGCCTCATGGAGGTATGATCACCCTGGGTGCCCCTACACCAAATTTTCTAATAAATAAAAATTTGGAGAAACTCAAATTTGCCTCATGGAGGTATG
The DNA here is from genome assembly GCA_018584345.1 of Thuja plicata. Classification (NCBI taxonomy): domain Eukaryota; kingdom Viridiplantae; phylum Streptophyta; class Pinopsida; order Cupressales; family Cupressaceae; genus Thuja; species Thuja plicata. Next base: position 604,436 of record MU226218.1, read on the forward strand.
ATCACCTTGGGTGCCCTTGAAACTCAAATTTGCCTCATGGAGGTATGATCACCTTGGGTGCCCTTACACAAAATTTGCTAATAAATAAACATTTGGAGCAGGTATTGTAAGAGTAGACATCCCTAAAAATGACCCCAACAATCCTACGAGTTTGTAGAACAATTTTAGCCTGATATTGAAGATGCCTATGAAGATTAGATCATTTAGTTTTCCTATGAAGATTAGATCATTTAGTTGAAGATCAACAAGCTCCTAAAATGGTTAATCACTCTATAAAATCTAGCCACCTAGTCAACATTGAGGAAGAACTTTCTAAAATAACAAGTTTAGCCTAATATTGAATATGCCTATGAAGATTAGATCATTTAGTTTTCCTATGAAGATTAGATTATTTAGTTGAAGATCAACAAGCTCCTAAAATGGTTAATCAGTCTATAAAATCTAGTCACCTAGTCAACATTGAGGAAGAACTTTCTAAAGTTAGATTGGTTAATCACTCTATAAAATCTAGATTCACCTAGTCAACATTGAGGAAGAACTTTCTAAAGTTTGATCAATTAAAATGGTTTCAAAAATATCAACTCTATCAAATGATAATTCAATTAGGATAGGTATGCAATCTTTAATCATTATACTTGATTATTATGTTACATTTTACGATCTGAAACATACGGGCACTCCCTCATATGATAATGCACTTAATATAGCTATGCAATTTTCAACCTTCTAGTCAATGATTATCTCATATTACATTGACTATCTCAGATTACATGAGCAACAAGAAGTAGGGAAAAAAATAGCTATGCAATTTTCAATCCTTCTAGTCAATGCTTATCTCAGATTACATGAGCAACAAGTAGGGGAAAAAATTCAAGAACTAATATTTCATGAGCAACAAGAAAAAAATAAAGAACTAAAGACAAATAAAAAAGGGTAGGTAGAGACAATGATTATCTTAGATTACATGAGTAAATAGAGATAATGGTTATCTTAGATTACATGAGTAAAAATAAGTAAGGGAAAACAAATTGAAGAACTAATCTTGTAAAACAAATAACTAAAAACAAGGAAAAATGATAGGTAAAGATAGAAAATTTATGAAATTATGATGTATGTTTGCATGTATGTACCTTTCTATAGAAAATAACTAAAAAAAGGAAAAAGGATAGGTAGAGATAGAAAAATTATGAAATTATGTTGTATGTTTGCATGTATGTACCTTTATATGAGTATACAGGGACTTGAATTTTTCGCAAGGCTCTAAAATTAAATTTTGTACAATGTAGGTGAGTTTCAATCCAAACTTAAGTCTACGTGAGAAGATACTAAATATTTATGTTTTTAAATTTCTCAAAAGTTGGGCTATTAAATTTTTAGGGGAATAATAAATTTTAAAATTTTGTTTGAAGGTGCCAAGGAGCTATTCATCATAATTTTTTGAACATTTTTTAGTAGTGGAGAAGGAGAAGAGGGTTGTAAGTCATCAGGAAGGAGGGAATACAAAAAAATTAATCATATTTAAAGATTGAGTAAGGTAGAAGGTTCTATAAAGTAAGGGAAAGAAGTTGTAATATGGTGCAGTGTATTGATGATCTAGTCATCTATTTCGATTCAATTTCTATAATGTAATTTTTTTAGTTCGATAAAAAAAAATCATATTTGCCTATGAATAAGTTTTATTATGTTGTGGGGTTTTCCCCTTCATCACCTACTTGTGTTGCCTTTCAAAAATCCAAGTCAGTAGCCATAACCCCCTCACTCCTATCAATAATTCTAATTTTTAAGCTTTTAAATAAAATGATGTTTGCCCATCTTATTCTAATCACATCCCATGCTGACTTAGTTCATCTAAAAAAAACTTCAATGAGTATACCTATAGAGGAGCTATAGTCATTCCTTGGATTTATGGTAAACTATAAAATTGATTTGAAAGTAAACTTATTGGCCCAATTTATTTTTTCAATCCTCCCTCAACAATGTGTTAGATAGTTGTGATGCATAAAAATGTAAATAAAATAAAAATCATAAGAAACTAAGCCTATTCTTACATAGTCATGCACACCTAAAAAGATATAGAAATAATCATGCAAATGTGATGAATAAGAAGAAGAAACAATCTTAACCTAACTCAAAACAACAAGCAATGCAAACCTCCAAAATGACAAAGTGTTGATAATGTTGTAGATGATGTATGTGCTTGCCCACTAGACTTGCAACATAACAATGCATAAAGATATGTTATATGGAATGAGGAGAATGCTCTCAATTTATAGGCTTTTGAGAGCAATGGACCGTTGAGATTCAAAATTGGATGAAGGGTCAAGATTGCATAGAATCAATAAGGTGGATGCCAAGTGGAGGCCAAGTGGATAAAGGGTTGACCATTCAAAAGGTGAGTTTTTTCTCACACATGTGTGAGAAACTCATGAAAGGGATGGGTCAATGATAAGGGAGACAAAGGTGTAAGGGTTGAAAGGCCCAAGGTCATTCACACATGTGTGAGCAACTTTGGAAGGAGAGAGAGGGGACAAAGGTGTAAGAGTTGAAAGGCCCAAGGTATCTCACACATGCGTGAGAGTATCCCAAAGAGATAAGGGCACAAGGGTGTAAGAGGTGAAAGGCCCAAGGTAGGGTTCAAATGTGGAGAGTTAATTTAAAATTTAAAAATTGTGCTCACACATGTGTGAGAATTTTAAATTAGGAAAAAATTCTAATGGGTTGGGAATCAGGAAATTAGGGTAATTAATCAAGGATTAATTAGTGGGTAGGATTAAGGAAAAGGTGGGGGGGGGGTTTAGGCTAGGTTAGTTTAATTAATTTAGGATTAATTAAACTCTTTGGAAATGAGATAGGATAGGATTAAATAAATGTAAATTTATTTAATCAAGGGTAAGGGATAAAGGTGATTCTAATTACATAAATGTGAATTTATTTAATTAAGTGTAGGATAAAGGATAAATTTAATTAATAAATATAAATTTATTTAATTGAGGATAAGTTAAATATAAATGATTATTAAATAAATAGTAAATATTTATTTAATTGGCTAGGAAAGAATAAGACCGAATATGTTTGCGTATGAACACTTTTTTGTGTCTACATTTTGCCCCTCTTTGATGTTTCATCATAAAATGATGTTATATCAAAGAAGAATAACATATAGTGGATAAAAGGGATAATACTAGAAGCCTGATTCCACGACCATGGAAGGATGACAAAGAGGTAGTGATATGCCCCTTCGAGAGGACATGCAGGTTTGGAGAACACAAATGTGCTCTCAAAATGGATAGGAGTATGAAATTCAAGGAAAAAGGAGAGGATAATGATGATGGAGGAAGAATAGAGGAATGCCATTCTGCACTGGTGTGATAAACCTAGATTTGATATTTTACTTGACACAATGCACCAAGCTATGAGGAACCAAGATGACAATGTGTGAAGTACATGATAAAAGTGGTAAAAAAAAATCATATATCTTATGACACCATGATATGGAAGATCATGATGCCTTGTGAGAATAGGATGCAAAGACCATGAAAAATGCAAAAAAAATACTAACACATAAACCAACAAGAAAGCGTTCATATAAGCCAAAATCAAACTAAGATTTTGCCCCTAGTCAAGCTGAAAAATAATTGATGGAGTGATTGATTGATTGATGGTGAAAAAGTTAACGATAAGAACAATGCACATCCAAATGATTTAAGAAGGATACATCCCTTTATGATGATTTGATTAAAAGTTGATCAATAGATTATCAACCGATTTGGATCAAGATGATGTCTTGATTAAGGATTGATGTGCTAGATTGCACGATTGAATTGCATTGATTAGTATTGATTGTAAATGATTAGATTGATTTGGGATTTGGGATTATAGGGATTTTTTTGGATGAATGGATTGGATAATATATAATTGGAAGATAAATGATTGGATAAAATGGTAGGAGGATAAATGGATTGGATTGGATAGAAGAAAGATAAATGGATTAGATAAAATGGTAGGAGGATAAATGGATTAGATTGGATAGAAGAAATATAAATACATTATTCATGAGATGTAAAGGACAAATGGATTGGATGGGATTTAATTGAAATATGGATAATAGATAGAATAGATTGGGACCAGTGACAAGGGAGAACCAAGGAATGGTAAAGGAGGGGGATATGGTTTGGATAGGAGATAGATGGATAGAATGGATGTATGGATGGTGATTGGATATGGGGGATTTAAGGATGGGGGGAAAGGAAGATGGAGACCCAAATTTTATGTTGCAAAGGAGTTATATGCCCCGTGCTAAAGGTAGGAGAATGAAGGATGGAAAGATGGTGGATAAAGGATGTATGAAATGTATGGATAGTGTGTAGAGTTTATTCATGGAGGAAATAAAGACTTGTATTTTCCAAAGCATGTTTGGATTTTTGAGTGCCTCTAGTTTTTAAGGAAGATAAATGGTATGAAAGTGGAATGTGGATGGATACGGGATATGGAATGGGAGGTATGATTAGGATAGGAAAATATGATTTGGATAAGATAAGAAATATGGAATGGAATAAATGTATAGGATAGTCAAGATCAAAGAAATGAGAAAGGAGGACATACTTATATAGGATTATGGATGGAAGATGGAGGAAATAAATAGGAAACATGCTATGAGATGGAGGATATGGATAGGATATCAAGATCAAATATGGGTAAAGTGGATGGAATTATGTAGGATAATTGATAGTGGATGGATAATGACTAAGGAACATGGAGGATGTGGATGGAGAGAATAAATAGGATAGTCAAGATCAAAGATGGGAAAATGATGATGTACTTAGATAGAAAGATAAATGGTGGATAGGGGATTTGGAAGATATGCACGGTAGCATAGTATGGATGGAGCTTGGCAAGGGGATGAGGATAAGTGCATGGATGTATAAGTGGATTTAGAAGACAATGGATATGTGATGGGAGGATGGTAGAAAGACTCAAGCAACTAGTTCCATGGATGGTATCCCTTTAAGATGTTCTATAATAGACCAAGGCATTTTGGATATATGCTCATAGATGTTCGTAGGATTATGGAATGGAGATGAAATGAATTGGGGATATGGAAGGGGGATACAAATTTATGCATAGGATTGGATTAATGAGATGGAAGGATGGGTAAGGATTGGTGGATAATGGACGAGAGGTTGAAAGTGATGAACTACAACTGATTGTATGTTTGAAGTCATTTGTTGATAGTCAACCAAGTTACAAAAGTGACGATAAACATTATTAGTTAATGTATTTTCATTGATGTCAACTTATTTGAGTATCATTATGGTGACAAACATTTTCTATGGATTCAAGAACTGGAACAAACAAATTTTATGTGGTCGGTAAATGAAGATTTTTGTATACACCGTGAGACAATGAACACCAAGCAAAACACAGTGTAAACCGAGCACAGTGATAACCGAGCTAGGGATCGCCGACACAATAATTGACTGAGAAATTTATTCAAACTAAGGCTGACTAGAATGCTGAGCTGGCAATTGATGATTCTGAGGTAAAAGATAAATTTTTTTATTTTGATCAAACGGTTATGAAAATTCAATGAAGATCGGATGACGAAGATTGAAACATGTTTTTAACACAACTGCTGAGGATGGTTTAAGCAACACAATCAATGATGGAGATTAAGCGGAAAAATATGAAGGATGGAAATTAAATGAGATATGATGTCTATATAAGAGACAAGAGATTCATTTTGAATTACACCTGATGTGCACATGCAAAGTTTATGCATGATTGATCAAATTGGTTAAAGACAGAACTGAGCATTTTTTGCAGATATCATCAAGAAAACAGAGGAAAGAATATTACCAAGCAGAACAAAGTATGAAGTATGAGATGAACTGAAGTGAAAAAATTCATTAGAGGTATTATGTGCTCAGCATAGATATGAAAATATGCAAAACAAAGTTGTATTTGAATCAGATCATTATTGTATTAGTTTAACCATTGTTACAGATACATATCTTAACCGAGTAGGACGTGAAAGTATTTATTATGACATTCTAATGAATGTTGAGTGTTTTCTTGTTGACCCCATAGTGAATGCATGGTCAAGAGAGAAATGTTATTTTTAAATCCTCTAACCAGGTCACATTTAACAGTGTGCATTGTAACCTTTAACAAGGTTGGCTCTTCACCGAGCTCACTTCAGAAGAGTGAAATATTTTGGGTTACCGGTCCCAGGTGGTTTTTCCCTTAGCAGGGTTTCCACGTTAAAAATATGTGTCAATGTGCACGAATGTTTTGGATTGTTATTTTTATTTACACTTTACTTTATTGACATTGATCGGTAATCACGGTATTAATTTACTAATACTCGGTAAACAATATTGACTAAAGTTTGAGATTAAAGAATACATTTCACCGAGTTGAATTATATGTTTGAAATTGTTTTTATATACATTTGGAGGAATTTGGGACTGTAGGATAATTGGGAGCTAACTGATTCACCCCCCTCTCAGTTATTCTAATAATTGGTATCAGAGCATACAATGCTTAGAAGAAATTTTTGAAGGACTTAAGCTAAAGATCACAAGATGTATAAGAGAGACACACCAAAGCTGAACAAGGAGAACTTCCCGACATGGAAAAGCAGAATGAGACTATACCTATCAGGGATTGAAGACAACATTGCAAATTACCTGGATAATGAATTCATTCTACCTACTGAACCTTTGACTGTTAATCAAATGAAAGAGAAACATGGACACAACCTTATAATGGTGGATATTGCTTCTTCACTTACTGATTCTGAATTTGAGGACATCAAGACATGTATAACTACCAAGAAGATGTGGGACCAACTTACACTAGTTTATGGAGGAGATGCAAATATACTGAGAGCTAAAGCTAAAAGTCTCCAAGGAAAATTTGATGAAATGAGAATGAAAGAAAGAGAGAACATAACATAATACAGTACCCTACTTAAGGAAGTTGTGAATGATATTCAAGGAGCTGGTGGAACTATTGATGAAGACACTATTGTGAGTAATATTCTTAGAACTTTATTGCCTACTTATTCTATAAGAGTCTCTACAATACATGAAATGAGAGCAGCACTTGGAAATAATATTACTATTGATAGTCTTGTTGGAAGATTGATTTCTTTTGAGATGAATAACTTTGCCAATAGTATTGTACCTTCTATGGAATCCGCATTTATGTCTACTTTGAAAATTGGTGAATTTAGTACTAAACACATAATCAGAAATAACAGTGATGGTGATAGTGATGACAGGGAACTTGATGAACTTGAAGCTTTAATGGTTAGAAGATTGCACAAAGGTAAATGAAGATATAAAGGTAAACTATCTTTGATATGTTTTAACTGTAAAGAGATTGGCCATTTTTCTGCAAGATGCCCTAACAGAAAGAATGATGATAGAAATGATAGATCTAATGATAGAACAGATGACCAAGACTACAGAAGCAACCGACAGTATGACAGAAGAGATAACCGAGATTACAAAGACAAAGGAAAGAAGGCTTGTTACATTGTTGAAGATAAAGATAATGACAATGGATCTAACAATGATGAAGATATTGAGACAACGTTTGTAGCTTTGAAAGATAATTTAGATGAAGATGAAAGGTATGCAGAAACAACGCTTATTTCTAAAGTTAGTAAGCATGACATTTGGGTTATTGATAGTGGTTGTACACATCACATGACTGGAGATAAAGAAAAATTTGAATTTCTTGAACATTATGATGGTGGATTTGTTATAATGGGAAATGATACACCTTGTCAAGTTAAAGCAAAATGTACTATTATGCTGAACAATCAAATCAAATGTGAGAATGCATATTGGGTAAAAGGACTTAATTATAATCTCTTGAGTGTTTCATAGTTGAATAACACAAGTCACCAAGTTGCATTTGAAAATAGAAAATCTAGAATTTATGATGGAACTGGAAAGTTGATCGGCACTAGTGAACAATCAAAAGGTAACCTATTCTATCTTGACACTGCTGAAACTACTTTCTTATTGGAAAAGAATGAAGATATATGGTTATGGAATAAAATTATTTGTCATGTAAATTTTGACAACATGGTTAAGATTAGTAAGAAAAGAAAAGTTAGAGGCTTACCGAGCTTATCTAAAACAGACCATGTAATGTGCAAAAATTGTCAAATGGGAAAGATGTCAAAATCTAGTTTTAAGAGCAAGAATTTTTAATCTAATGATATTTTGGAGTTAGTTCATACAAACCTATGTGGACCAATGAGAACACAAAGATATTATGGGGATAGACACTTTATTTTATTTGTTGATGACTATTCTAGAATGATGACTGTCATGTTCCTAAAAGAGAAATCTGAAGCATTTTAGATGTTTAAATGGTACAAAGATAAAGTGGAAAAAGAAACCAGTAGATAAATGAAGTGTTTGAGATATGATAGAGGAGGTGAATTTATTTTTGATGAGCTCACTAACTTTTACATAATGAGTATGGAATCAAAAGACGGGTTTCTCCACCAAGGACACCACAACAGAATGGAATTGTTGAAAGAAGGAATAGATCAATTGTAGATTGTGCCTAAACATTGATGATTGAAAAGAGTGTTGCACAAACATAATGGAGAGAAGAAGATAGCACTGTTGTTTACACACTAAACTGAGTCCAACTGAAGAAAGATACAAACAAAACACCTTATGAGCTATGGTATGGTTATACACCTAATGTGAGCTATTTTAGAATATTTGGTAGTTGGTGTTATATTCTAAAAGATAATTGAAATGGTAAATTTGACTCAAAAATTGATGAAGAAATATTTCTTGGATATTCTACTAAGAGTAAAGCTTATAAATATTTGAGCAAGACATCTAAAAAAATCATTGAAAGTGCAAATGTGAAAGTTGATGAATTTGCTAAGAATAATGATGAAAACAACATGAAAGAACTGGAAGATTACAGTAGATTTGTCTACATGGAAGAACCTGATACTATACCGATGCAAATTCCTAACGTTACCGTGCAACAGGGTAATGTCACCGAGCAATAGGCAGCACAGACCGAGAATCAAGCTAATGCCAAAACTGAAGATCATGAACAAGAACATAATGAACCTACAAGAGAAGACAATGAAGAACAAATAATTGAACCTTTACTTGCTAAATATGTGAGAAGAAATCATCCACAAAATCATATTATTGGAGATAAAAGAGGTGGCTTGATGAAAAGAAGTAAGTTAAGAGATAACCCATGTTTAATTTGTGAATTTGAGCCTAAGAATGTTAGAGATGCATTAGAAAATGAAGAATGGATTACTGCCATGAATGAGGAAATTGAGTAGATACAGAAAGACAAGACATGTACATTAGTACGGAGACCGAGTGATAAAAATGTCATTGGAACCAAATAGATATTCAGAAACAAATTGAATGAGAATGGAGATGTAACTAGAAATAAAGCAAGATTAGTTTGCAAAGGGTATGCACAAGAAGAAGGGATTGACTATGGAGAAAATTTTGCACCCATTGCTAGACTTGAAGGAGTAAGAATACTACTTGCATACGTAGAATATAAAGGATTCAAAGTATATCAGGTGGATGTTAAGTCTATATTTTTTAATGGAATATTAGAAGAAGAGGTATACATTGAACAACCTGAAGGATTTGTTGATCCTGATCATACAAACATGGTATGTAAGTTACACAAAGCTTTATATGGATTAAAACAAGCACTGAGAGCATGGTATGAAAGATTACATTCCTATCTTATAAGTATTGGATTTATTAGAACAATTGATAACAACAATTTGTATTTGAAAGGAGGAAATGATGATAAGACCCTTATTGCTGAAATATTTGTTGATGATATTATATTTGGAGGTAATGATAACCTATACACTTCATTTGCTGATGAAATGAGGAAATAATTTGAAATGTCAATGTTTGGAGAGATCAAATTTTTTCTTGGATTGCAAATTTTACAACAGACTGCAGGTATCTATATTACTCAATCAAAATACATCAAAGAAGTATTGAAGACATTCAGAATGGAAGAATCAAAACCAGTCAAAACACCTATGGTGACAGGATGCAAATTGACAAAAGAAGACAAGACACCAGAGGTAAATCAAACTTTGTATAGATCTATGATTCAAAAGTTTATGTATGTTGTACACACAAGACTTGACATAGCACACACAGTTGGAATAGTTTTAAGATTTTCTGCTAATCCCAGAGAATCACATATGACTATTGTAAAATTTTATTTTAGATATCTGAAGAATACTAAAGATTATGGACTATGGTACAAAAGAGAAGGAAAGTTCAAACTGAAAGTTTATATTGATGTTGATTAGGCTGGGAACATAGATGATATAAAGAGCACTACTGGTGGATCATTCTTTATTGGAGAAAGAATAGTTACTTGGATAAGCAAGAAGAAAGGATGCATATCTCAGTCAACTACAGAAGCAGAGTATGTTGTTGCTACTGCAAACTGTTCAAACATAGCATGGATAAAACATCTGTTGAAAGGCATGAATGAAGAGATCACTGACCTAGTGATAATTTACTATGATAATACAAGTGCTATAAATATTTCAAATAATCCTGTAATGCATGCAAAAACAAAGCATATATCTATCAAATATCACTACTTGAGGGAACAAGTATAAGATAAACAAGTGATACTGGAATATGTACAATCAAACAACTTGTAGACATATTCACCAAACCCTTACTGAAAGATACATTTGAGTACTTGAGAGGTAGACTAGGGGTTCATCCCTTGTCTATTGGTAACTAAGCTGACTAGGAGGTTGCATCAACCTACATTAAATCAGAATATCAATCATGTTGATGCAAAGCTGAACTAGACAGACATAGACATATTAGTAGACTGCAATATACCTACTGCATCGAACACCAGAGATATTTTTTGGCTATTGAAGAGTTATATATTTCTTTTTGGCATTGTTTTCAAAGGGAGAGAGATTTGATGAAATATCTAAAGGGAGAGAGTCAATGAAATATCTATCCACTAAAGGGAGAAAAGAGCAAGGGAGATACATATTTAATCTACAGAGAGATTCAAGAACAAAAAATTCAAATCTGTAGGGAGAGTCTGCATGGCGAGTTTTCAATACTGACACAGTTTATATATTCAAGTTAGGGAGAGCTACAAAATTGTTGTAGTTGTAGAACATAAGTTTGGTATTTGTTGTATGGCATTTTATACTGCATATTTCATATTGTGTTGCCATCAATGCCAAAGGGAGAGATTGATGGACTACAACTAATTGTATGTTTGAAGTCATTTATTGATAGTCAACTGAGTTACAAAAGTGATGATAAACATTATCAGTTAATGTATTATCATTGATGTCAACTTATTTGAGTATCATTATGGTGACAAACACTTTTTATGGATTGAAGAACTAGAACAAACAAAGTTTATGTGGTCAGTAATGTTAGAGTAATTAGTTAGTTTACTTACTCTTTTTCGCTTAAGCTATCTCTTAGGTGCATATAATTAATACTTTATATTAATTATATTGCGCAACCTAGCTTTTCTGTTATTAGGGTTTGTTCACCTTTATAGGCTGAACTTTGTAATGTTTTTTCATAACTTAGAGAATAATATTGTGACTCTTCTTTTGAGCACCTCTGAGTTCTACTTTTTCATTCTTGCACTTCTACTTTGTATCAGGTTATTTGCATGCAGGTCTATTCAGGTTCTGTGGATTTGCATGTTTCTCAAATCCTACATGGTATCAGAGCCACCCTACCACTGTCTGGTTTGAAGGTGTTTTGAAGCTGCGATTCGAAGACGTCAGTCATAGCCTCTCTAGGGTTTTTTTGTGATTTCTAAGGAGGCACTATTTTGTGGAGCTGTTTGAGCTGAAACGGACTTTGCCATTGTGTTCAGAAGGCCCAGGAGAGTTGAAATACATATAAATTTTGACCATTTTGGTTACTGTGCCCTCAGGGAAATTTTTTTGGCCTACTAGGGCCGTACGGACATGCAAAACGAAATTTTTTTTTAAAATTTTTTTTTTTTAAATGATTTTTGGCATTTAAAATTATGCCTGCAGTTCAAATCTTATCGCGCCACCCGCGCGCATCCAGAGGGCCACCGCCGCCAGCGGGTGCACTGGCGCACCACCGGCCCGCCACCGACGTCCTCCCTTCGCTTAGTCACCACCCTTCCTCCACTCAGTCACCATCTGCGCACGGCCTCCGCCTGGCCGCCGCCCAGCCTTAGCAGTGATGTCAGCTGACATCACTAGGAAGTCAGCCGACTGCCAAACGGTCGTCAATTTTAAGGCAGGGCCTGGTTTTTTCCAGCGAGCATGCACTTTGAGGGTCCTGTTGGTTTTTTGCTTGTAACTTGAGAAAACGGACTCAAAAATGCAAGTATCTTATATCGTCGGAAAGGTCTTTCTAAGACGGACACAATGATGCTAGTTTGGTTTGCTGATTCAGCCATTTGAGTTTTCATTTTTGGCGTCAAAGTTGAGACTTTGTTTTCCTCCTTCTCTGCTCTCAGAATCTCAGGTTTTTATCTGGCTCTTTGTGTTTTTTGCTTCATCTTGTGGTGTACGGGGGATAGTATTATACATTGTGGGGGGGTGCATTTTATTTTCTGCAATTTCCTTTAGAAAGACCCTTCTACTTCCGTCTTATTCTTCTTTCAATGTCGGACCCCTCTGTGGCCTGACTAACACCACATAACTATCACACATGGAAGCCACACATGACCAGACTCCTCATGTCATGAGGTTTATGGTCCTGCACGGATGTGGCTCAACTAGTTCTTCAGAGGCCTTATGAGGCGCTTATGCATAGAAACAGGATGGATGAGGCAATGGGCCTCATTTCCATGAACATTTCAGATGGGTTGTTGTTCCACCTGGATGGTCTGACTACACGCAGGGATATGTGGGACAAGTTCTCCACCTTGTTTGGCACCATGGATCAGTTCAGGATTCTCTAGATAGATGTAGAGTTCACCTCCTTGGCACCTGACTCATTCACCAGCATTGAGGACTTCCTGATG
>MU226218.1:619179-631389 GCA_018584345.1 Thuja plicata
GTAATTAGTTAGTTTACTTACTCTTTTTCTCTTAAGCTATCTCTTAGGTGCATATAATTAATACTTTATATTAATTATATTGCGCAACCTAGCTTTTCTGTTATTAGGGTTTGTTCACCTTTATAGGATAAACTTTGTAATGTTTTTTCATAACTTAGAGAATAATATTGTGACTCTTCTTTTGAGCACCTCTAAGTTTTGCTTTTTCATTCTTGCACTTCTACTTTGTATCAGGTTATTTGCATGCAGGTGTATTTGGGTTCTATGGATTTGCATGTTTCTCAAATCCTACAAGTAAATGAAGAGTTATGTATACAACGAGAGATAGTGAACACTGAGAAAAACATAGTGTATACCAAGCATAGTGATAAACGAGCTAGGGATCACCGACACAACAATTGACCAAGAAATTTATTCAAACCAAGGCCGACTAGAATGTTGAGTTGGAAATTGATGATTTTGAGGTAAAAGATAAATTTTTTTATTTTGATCAAACAATTATGGAAATTCAATGAAGATCGGATGATAAATATTGAAACGTGTTTTTAACACAACTGCTGAGGATGGTTTAAACAGCAAAATCAATGATGGAGATTAAGCCAAAAACTCTGAAAGATGGAAATTAAATTAGCTATGATGTCTATATAAGAGACAAGAGATTCATTTTGAATTACACCTAATGTGCACATGCAAATTTTATGCATGACTGATCAAACTAGTTAAAGACAGAGCCCAGTGTTTTTTTGCAAACACCACCGAGAAAACAAAGGAAAGAGCATTTCTAAGAAGAACAAAGTATGAAGTATGAGATGAACTGAAGTGAACAAATTAATCAGAGGTATTATGTACTTAGCATAGATTTGAAAATTTACAAAATAGAGTTGTATTTGAATCAGATCATTACTGTATCAGTTTAACCATTATTATAGATAAATATCTTAATCGAGTAGGACGTGAAAGTCTTTATTATGAAATTCTAATGAATGTTGAGTGTTTTCTTGCTGAACCCATAGTGAATGCATGTTCAAGAGAGAATTGTTAGTTTTAAATCCTCTAACCAGGTCACATTTAACAATGTGCATTGTAACTATTATACACTAAATTTTGCACCCTATTAAGCGCTTGAGCCTAACAATCTAGAATAACATGGGAATCACTTCTAGGTTGTGGGACCTCTGCTAACTGAAGTTAAGCCTCTAGATTCTAGGCCGGTTCCTCTTGGATAATCACCTTATTTTCTTTTGAACATGAAAGTAAACTTGGAAGGAAAAGCGATAAAAGGAGAACTAAAGGGAAATGACTAAACAAAAAACTTAACCTACTAGGTGATGCACCAAAGGTAACATGAATTATAACACAGTGACCAAAAACTAGGATGAAACTCTGAATGTAGCAGAACAAAAGTTTCTGTATAAGCTTGCATAAGTATTTCATAGAGAGGTCTGAAATGAAAATAGGTTATTCAGGGAAAGAAAAGATTTCACAAATAATATCATATTCAAAGAGATAGACAGAGACTATGACATGCAAACATACATTCACTCTAGAAAATAGGCACATAAATGAGACAAAATGACAGGGGATTGAACAATATCCATAAGATCATCTAAATCAAATCATTCACAGTAGTGCACAAAGATGCAGAAAGAAAGAGGGATCAAGAACTCTAATATTTCTCTAATATTAAGCACTATATTATGCTTCAAATAAGAGAAATAGAGACAAGAAAATCTTGAGAACAGAGAAAATGTCACAGAAAAAGTTTGGATAATATGGAATTTAATGAGAAATTACAAACAAATAAAAACCTAAGGGAAGAGAGAATGCCACAAAAAATCTTGCATAAGCTGAAAAAACTCTAGCTAAAAAAGCTTCTAAAATTGCTTAAATACAACCTCCCCTAGCACATAGGCTTGGGAGTCAGTCCATCCGATCAGTTAGGGAAGAATTAAGGATACAATAGATTCTGAATAAACAATGTAAAAACCCTAAAAATAGTCAAGTCTGCTCATCAATGCACTCAGGAAATATCTCAGAAGATTAGATACAGTCATGAATACATCTCCCATCACCATAAATTTGATCAGAGAAGTCGGCTCGACCCATCTCTCTTGTCTACAACTTGAAAGACCACGCCACAACCATGAAACCCATGAAATCATATTTTGAATATTTGAATATTAATGGTCACAGGTGGCCGGGTTCTTGTATCAACGGTTCAGATAATGACCTGACTTCCTATTTAAAACACAACCATTGATCTATCTTTATCTTTATTATATCTTTGAGCTTAGATATGATCATAGACACGTGACATCCTGACGCAATGCCTTAAAGATTAAATATCTTCATCTTGGCCATCGATGAATTACACCCACCGTCAGATATTCTTTACTTGCTGTGTTTTTATCTTGTCTTTTCAACCCGAGACCTTTGACATCATTAGTGCTACATGTCAACTCGATGCAATGCCCTGCTTATTAGATTCTGAGAACTTTGTCATTGAGGCTTTACGCTATCTATCTGATCAAACTGAACTTGATCGATCTTTAAATTTAGTTCTTTTTGACTCATCCTGGCCCGCCATAGACATGGGTTTTTAAGGTGTGATTCCTTAATGAATAGATTTAGAGCATCTTTGCATTGAGGCTTTACGCATACACTCAATTAAATGGGAATTTCTTGATATTTACTGTGTCTTTGAACTTATCCCTAACTCTACTTTGACTCATCCTTAACCCTGGGTAACTGAAATTATTTATGCCTCTGAGTTGTTAGATCATTTTCTTAACCCTGAGTTTATTGCGAGATCACACACCAACCACAAGATTGAACTCAAGATCAACGATCTGTGCCAAATCTCTAAAATTTAAGAGAATATTCCTTTTCATTGCAAGATTATGAGAGAACCATAAGATCAAAACTCGATCAACGGTACATAATTCATCCCTACAAACTTTGAACCCTAACTTTACTTCAACTGTTGTAACTATGATTTATCCCAAGATTATGCGAATGAAGAAAAATCTAAGTCGCGAGAAGATTTTCTAACTCCAGGGTCTATTATGAGATTTCATGTCATTCACACGATCTGATCTGAATCATTGGCAATTATTCTTTATGTAACTAAATCTAAACTAAACTTTACTTAACTTCCTTAACCTGGGTTTATTCAGAGATTCAGTGACTAAAGGAAAATCCAAGTCACGAGTTCATTTTCTAACTCAAGGGTTTATTCTGAGACTTCATGTAATCCATAGGATCAAAATTAGATCAATGAATTAGATCTTAACTCAGGAGGCCCATATTCAAATTTAGCAGACTTAACCTTAACCTTAGTTTGTTTGGAGATCATGCGACTAAAAGAAAAATCGAAGTTGTGAGATCATATTATAACTCTGTGGTTTATCACAAGATTTCATGAGAACCACAAGATCATCTCTGAATCAATGGTCTACGTGTAATCTCTTGAAATTTGCTAACTTTTAACTTTGTCTTGAGACTTCACGCAAACCACAAGATCTAAACAGAATCAATAGCTCTTGTTTAATCTCATAATCTTTCATTTAACCCCAATTACATCTGGAGATCATGCAACTAAGGCCAAAATCAGACCATCCTTTACTCTAAGTCAGATCTGGAGATTACGCGACTAAATAAATCTCAAAGTTACGAGATAAATAGGTAACCCAAGGGTTTATCATGAGATCATGTGTAAGACACAGGATCTAATCTGCATTGATGACCATGATTCTTTTAGAGATCTCACGACTAAAGAAAAGAAACCAACCTGACTTAAACCTTGAGTTTATCTAGAGATCACAAGATAAATTGAGTCGCTGAATCTTGAAACACTTTGACTAACTCTGGTTTCATTATGAGACTTCCCACATAGCACACAATTAAATCAAGATCAACGGTGCGCGTTAAGTCTCCAGATCAAAATGACATATTCCATTTCCTTTTGAGATTACATGACTAAGGAAATCTCAAAGTCGCAGGATAAAATGGAATATCCCTTCTGGGTTATGTGACTAAGAGATAAACAGGGAAATGTAAATGCGCACATGACTTTATAAAAACTTAATTTATTCAGAAAAAGGTAGTGAATAAATAGACCAAGTCAAGGATGAGCTAGGGTTTTAATCATGAATTTAAAAGGGTTTCTTGCACTTAGGTCTTAAACATGAACAAGGGTAAACCAGAGACCTATAAAAAATGTAGAGAGCAAGATTAAGACAAGGAATCATGCAAAATTCATACAAGCTGGGCTCTACCCTTGTAGGAGCCTCATTTAATCCAATTGTAGCCAAAATTGACAGAATGGGAAATTTAGGTAACATTTTTGGCGATTTATGTTGAATTTCAGCCTACTAGACATATAAAACCAGTGACCTAATGAAATTCCATTGGGCATAGGAGTCTGCATTTGAGCACACAAAAACTTTTGGGAAGGAAGGATGATTGAAACTAGGAGGAGGGACAACGAACCAAAAATGAAAGGAGCTATACAAGAAAAAGAAACTAAATTTGCAAAGCACTTGGAGGAAAGAAAGTAAACTAACCTAATCTAAACTAACTAGTATTGAAAACTTGTCAAACAAAACTATTCACCAGATGGTTAAAATAACTACCTTTCCTCCTAAGGATATCTTGCATTGAGCACATAAGGATAGCTACTGAGAGATGAGGTACATAAAAGTATGTCATAAAGTATACAACTTCCTCTTAAAAAATGGGATCAAGCTTACTTACCTCAAATTTTTCATGAGGATGCTTCATTAAACTCTTCTTGGGCCAAGTATCTGATGGGGAAGTCTCTTGAAAGTCTAAAATTAGAACTTTCCTTGTTATTTTCTGAATCTTCATGGTTGTCTTTCATTATGAATATCCATGTAAACTCTTCTTCCATGGTCAGGGGACTGTCATCTTCTGTTAAACAGGCTAAGAGTTTATCAAAACTATCAACTCTCTAAAGGCCTTTAGGAACAACTGGTTTCCTATCATCAAGCTCCATACACAAAACCTCTATGATGCTCTCCAAAAAATTTTCTCCAAGGTTTTTGTCAACTTATGCATATTGGAAAGATTCCTCTTTGATTGCAAGTTCATGAACAATTTTTTCATGATAATGGCTTACTCCCTCCAGCTATTGCAAAATTGCAGAAGTGGTCATGACCTTATCTTTATCATCCTACTCAACAAAACTAGGTAGCTCATCAAATAAAGACATGACATCTTCCTCTTTGTCAATCCCTTGCTGATGGTGATCCTTCTATCCTAATTGACCTTCATCCATAGGTAATGGCATGTCTTCTTCTCCAACAAAAAAGGGGAAGCTCATCAAAACTATCAACCAAGAGCTCAGGTTGAGCATCAATCTCAATTTCTTCACCTTGCTATCCTGACTTGTCACAGTCATCACTCAACACTGACACCTATGATATTATCTCCTCTTCATCACATGAAGGCTCATCTACCACAATTTCTTTCTTTGGTGCTTTAATAGTATCCTTGAAAAGACTTGGCATTTGATAGCCAGGAGGTGAATTCCAAAAATGTTGCCATGACAGCTCAGTATCTTGAGAGACTTGAGGTGTCTCTTGGGATAAACAATTCTCTTGAACAGATTGCTCTTGTAGAGTGGTGGAATGAAACTCCTCAAGTATAAGCTCTTGGAAAGAATGTTTTCCCTTAAATCTTGGGAAGCTAAAATTAGAGGATTCAGATGGAGACATAGAAGGCATACCTTTTTTTAAGCTTGGGAAATTGAAGACCCTATCCTTCAACTATTGTTCCTTTGTAACCAGCTCTCTTTGATGACTTTCCCCAATAACTTGCTACACTTCCACCTCAGGGAGACATGCTTGTAAAGATACTACTTCTTGTTTCAGAACCTCTGACTTTTCTCCAACAGGAAACTCGTAGTTCATGAAAACAGGTGAATAATCTGGAGTTTCCTTCCCAAAGAATAGGTTTGAGTGACAACTAGCTGCTCAGGTGTTTTGTGTTGTGTTCTTGACTGGATTGTAAGGATGAAATGACCTCTTTATCAAATTCTTCCTTTGACTTTGATAATTTTATTGATATTATGGTCTTCTTTGTTGATAGGATTGTCCTTGAGCTTGGTACTACTGGTCGAGACCTTGATTTTTTTCTTCAACATTGATCAACTCATTATTCATTGACTGCAATAAGCTCTTCATTTCTCATTGACTATTTCTTAATTCTTTTAGCTCTTGGGAAGGGTCTTCTTTTAACTCCTTACTGCTTGAACTAGCTTGAGGTGTCGCTATAGTAGGTATATGAGTGAATGGAGGAATATGTAAAGGCATGTTGGGCTAAATAACAGGGGAGATAGGCATGGGTGGCCTTGGGGTTATCATACTAGCCTGAATTAGATAATTTTTTGACCTAACAACTACATCAAAAGCCCAGGGTAATCAAGTACCTCGTAAAGACTGAATCATGATAGATTTATTACTATTCAAGCTTTTCAAGAAATATAGAAAATCACAATCTGTTGAAGGCCTTATATTAATAGGAATCCTATTCCATGCCTTGAGAAATTTTCCATTAAAATATATTATCTATTCTTGAGGGGCTCTCTTGATAATTCAGAGTTTCTCTACCAGAGATAAAGAGTCTAACTTATCCTCATAGTATTTATTAAGTAATTCTTCAAGTCTATCCCATGAATTAATGGAGCCAACTGCTAGAGTTCTAAACCATTTTAGGGCTTTATCCTTAAAAGAGGCTACCAAAAACTTGGTAGCCACATCTTCCTTAGTGATATTATGTATATTACTGATGGTAGCCACATCTTTTATGTGCTCACATGTTGTTATTTGGCTTTCACTTGTGAAAGAAGGTATACTTTTTAGTGCTGCTAGGGGCACATCATGGTGTTGGGAAAAATTTAATGGACTACCCTGATTAAAGGGTACAAATAAAAATTTTCTTGCCATAACAGGGATCTATTTTTCCCATAAGCTTTATTAGGACTGGATATTTTTGTTCTTAACACCAATGGAGTCACCATATATGATTTGAAGAGAAACCTGTTTAGGTCAGTACTATGTAATCAACATATTAGAGATGACATAGTTAAAAATCAAACTTCTTTTTTTGTCCCACTGGGCATGCGATAATTTTTATACACTAAATTTTGCACCCTGTTAAGCGCTTGAGCCTAACAATCTAGTATAACATGGGAATCACTTCTAGGTTGTGGGACCTCTACTAACTGAAGTGAAGCCTCTGGATTCTAGGCCGATTCCTCTTGGATAATCACCTTAGCTACTTTTGAACATGAAAGTAAACTTGGAAGGAAAGGGGATAGAAGGAGAACTGAAGGAAAATGACTAAAAAGCAAACTTAACCTACTAGGTAAAATTTTATGCAAGATATTAAATCAGTTAATGTATTGTATTTTCATTGATGTCAACTTGATATAATCTGTATGGTCATGAAATACTGCCAAAGACTTCAAAGAACTGATGAATCAAAGGCTATGCTATCAATAATGCATATAAGTCAAGTATTCACAAAGTGACTATATACACCGACAGAGTGCACACCGATAGAAAGAATAAAAGAGAAAAGTCATAGTGTTACCCGATAAGAAAATGCACAACATTACCAACGAGTAAAGTCATAGTGTTGCCCGACGAGAAAAGCACAGAGTAACCCGACGGACATAATTACAGTGTTGCCCAACGGACAAAGATCCCAAAGAAAACTAAAGTCACACTGATAGAATAGTTAGTTATCACCGATGACTAACTAAAGTATTGACTGACAGAAGAAAGAGTTCAGAAATGACAAAATGCTTAGCTTTCAAGAGCTAAAAATAGAATTAACTGATACTTATCATTGTTTTAATCAATAAGATAAAGCCGGAGATAAGTAAAGGATTTAAAGTTGCTTTGTCCAGTTTGCAAGAAGATCTCTACGAGATAAAAATGGAATTTTTCTTTAAATCTAATTGGTGAGAATTGTGGATCACGCCTAGATCAAGAAGATCAAGAAAACCTAGAAACGATGGATCATGTCTATAAAGAGACAACCTAATTCATTATGAATTTGGGTGAAGGGGAGTGACAACAGAATAGATGCTGAAGAGATTCTGAAGGAGAAGAAAGTCTTCATTTAGACCTGATCAATCAAGCTGAGGAAAGAGCTAAATTTTGCAGACACTGACAAATAGAGATAATACATCATAGATTAGAACAGTGTGGAGAAAAGGTATTGAATTGAAAATATTGATCAGAAAGGTAATGAACTTACAATAGATCTAAAAATCTACAATTCAAGTTGTATATGTGAACAAAACAATTTACTATTTCAGTTTAACCATTGAAGCATCAAGTCTCTTAACCGAGAAGGACTTAAAAGTCTTTTGTAACTGAGGTACATCCCAAGGAGTATCAAAAATTTTGATCATAGAAATTAGAATTGGATATGCCTGATACCTATTGACAGGCCAAGTGAGTGTTTGATCAAGGATGGTAGCATTAGATTCCTAATACTAAGTGACAAAATATCTTTTAAATCCTCTAACAAGGTCACACCTAACAGTGTGTTTGTAACATTTAACAGGGTTGGCTCTTAACCTAGATCACTTTATAAGAGTGAAAATTTTGGGTACTGGTCCCAGTGGTTTTTCCCTTAATAGGGTTTCCATGTTAATAATCCATGTGTTAATGTGTCTATGAGTCATTACTTTATTATTTTTCATTTTACTTAAGTAAATCTAGATTGATCGGTATACACTAGTTATTTACTATGTTTCAATAAATAATAAGACTACTTATCAGTAAACATTCAGAAGAAGGTTTTTACAAAGCATTCCGATATGTAGAAATTTGATAAAAGTAATTCAAGGCATTCATATTGTAGGAATAAAGATAACTAGATGTATAATTTGTGGTACTAAGTTTGAAGGGTTGATTTAAGGATTAATTTTTGAGGCCACTGATTCACCCCCCTCTCAGTTATTACTAACAATTGGTATTAGAGCTTGTGTGCTTAGAAAGGGAGTTTAACAACTCAAGCTAAAGATCACAAGATGAACAGATGAGATGTGCCCAAGTTGAACAAAGACAACTTTGCCTCATGGAAAAGAAAAATAAGACTCCACTTATCAGGTATTGGAAATGATGTTACTCAATACTTAGATATTGAATACGTGTTTCCCACAGGAGCACCCATAATTGAAAAAATGAGAGAGAAGCATGAGTACAACTGCATGATGATAGAGCTTGCTTCCTCACTCTCTGATGCTGAATTTTAAGATGTCAAAGCATGCATAACTACAAAGCAGATGTGGGACAAATTGAAGCTTGTATATGGTGGTGATAAAAATATTTTGAGAGCCAAGGTAGAAAGCCTTAGAGGAAAGTTTGATGATCTCATAATGAAAGAAGGTGAAAACATCACATAGTACAACACAAGAATCAAAGAGGTAGTCAATGCTATCCAAGGAGTTGGAGGTGTACTAGATGAAGATACAGTGGTAAGTCAAATTCTAAGAACCTTACTGCCTACTTATGCTATTAGAGTATCTACCATACAAGAAATGAGAGCAGTAGAAAATAGCAATTTTACTCTAGACAGTTTGACTGGAAGACTGATTTCATTTGAGATGAATAATTTTGATAATAGTGTCTTACCAAACATAGAGTCTGTATTCAAATCTTCTTTGAGAATAAGTAAATCAAGTCATAAACACACTATGAGAAAAGATAGTGATAGTGAAAGTGAAGAAGAAGATCTTGATGAAATTTAAGCACTTATGGCTAGAAGAATGTAGAGAGGCAAAGGTAAATACAAAGGTAAATTACCACTTGTGTGTTTTAATTGTAAAGAGATTGGACACTTTGCTGCAAGATGTCCTAACAGAAGAAAAGATGACAGAAGTAATGATAGGTCATTTGAAAATAATTTTGACAGAGGTGATTACAGAAGCAATCGACAATCAGAAAGAAGAGATACCCAAAACTACAAGGACAAAGGAAAGAAGGCTAGTCACCTAGATAAATGGAAATATGAAGGTACTGACACTGAATCTAATGAAGACATCGAGATGGTGTTTGTGGCAGTAAGAGATGATTCACATGATGATGAAGAAAGGTATGTAGAAACTGCACTCATATCTAAAGTTAGTAAAAATGATGTCTGGATCATAGATAGTGGCTACGCTCACCATATGACCAGTGAAAAACAAAAGTTTGAGACTTTTGAATACTATAATGGTGGCTCAGTAAGAATGGGTAATGACACACCTTGTCTAGTTGAAGGTAAATGAACTATAATGTTGAATAACCTGATAAAATGTGAAAATGCTTATTGGGTGAAAGGATTGAATTATAATCTATTGAGTGATTCTCAGTTGAATAATTCAGGTCACATAGTAGCATTTGAAAATAAGAAGGCAAAGATCTTCAATAAATCATGAAGTTTGATTGGTATCGGTGAGCAGACAAAAGGTAACTTATTCTATTTGAATGATACTGACACCACTTGCTTAGTGGCTAGAAATGAAGACATATGGCTGTGGCATAAAATATTGTCTTGTAAAATTTGACAACATGATAAAGATAAGAAGAAAAAGAAATGTAAGAGGCTTACCGATGATGATTAATCCTGACAATATCATGTGCAAAAATTGTCAAAAAGGTAAGATAAAAAAGTCTAGTTTCAAGAGAAAAACCCATACATCTGATGCCATTCTAGAATTAGTCCATACTGACCTATGTGGACCCATGAGGACAAATATTTATTATGGTGATAGATATTTTATTCTATTTGTTGATGATTACTCTAGATTGATGACAGTAATGTTTCTAAAAGATAAATCTGAAGCATTCAAGATGTTTAAATGGTACAAAGCAATGGTAGAAAAACAAAGTGGTAAAGAATTGAAATGCTTAAGATCATATAGAGGAGGGGAATTTATTTCAGATGAATTCACTAACTTTTGTAATGAGCATGGAATCAAAAGATAGATCTCTGCACTGAGAACACCAAATCAAAATGGAATTATTGAAAGAAGGAACATATCCATTGTTGATTGTACAAGGACATTGATGATAGAGAAATTCATCACCCAAATCTTCTGGAGGGAAGTTGTTAGTACTACTGTTTACACATTGAACATAGTACAATTAAAGAAAGACACCAAGAAGACACCTTATGAGCTATGGTATGGATACACACCCAATGTAAGTTACTTCAAAAATTTTGGCAGTCAGTGTTATATCTTAAAAGATGATAGAAATAGAAATATTGAATCAAAAAGTGATGAAGGAATCTTTCCAGGGTATTCCACCAAGAGCAAGACTTATAAATGTCTCAATAAAGCCTCTAACAAAATTGTTGAAAGTGCAAATGTAAAGATAGATGAATTTGTAGAGAAGAATGAAAATGAAAGCACAAAAGAACTAGAGGACTACAACAGGTTTTTCTACAATGAAGAACTTGACACTCTACCCAAGCAACAATGTATAGATCCTGAGCAACATATTATTGCACCTGAGCATCAGGTTGCAAATACCGACAATCAAGATATTTCTCAAGATGATGTACCAAGTGATGGAGATCAAAATGAAGGAAACAATGATGATCAAGATGATAGACAAAGATCTAAACCTGTGCTTTCTAGATATGTCAGAAGGAAACATCCACAAAACTAGATCATTGGAGACAAGAAGACTGGTATGAGAACCAGAAGTAAGTCTCTAAACATAAGATGTCTTATTTCTGATTTTGAGCCAAAATCTATCAATGCTGCACTTGATAATAATGAATGGATTAGTGCTATGAATGAGGATATTGAAAAAAAAAAGACATGGACGCTTGTACCAAGACCAGATGACAAGAATGTCATCAGTACAAAATGGGTATTCAGGAATAAATTGAATGAGAATGGAGAAGTCACCAGAAACAAAGCAAGACTAGTATGCAAGGGGTATGCACAAGAAGAAGTGATTTACTATGGAGAGACCTTCGCACCCGTTTCTAGGCTAGAAGGAGTAAGAATATTACTTCCTTATGTTGCATGTAAAGGATTCAAGGTATATCAAATGGATGTCAAGTCTGCATTCCTAAATGGAATACTTGAAGAAGAGGTATACATTGAGCAACTAGAAGGGTTTGTTGATCCAGACAAGAGGGACATGGTATGTAGACTACACAAAGCCTTGTATG
>MU226218.1:631570-656590 GCA_018584345.1 Thuja plicata
AAGAGTTTGAGATGTCTATGTTTGGAGAGATCAAGTTCTTTCTTGGTCTATAGATCATGCAACAAGATGAAGGTATTTTCATTACACAATCCAAATACATCAAGAAAGTGCTGAAAATATTCAAGATGGAAGATTCCAAACTAGTTAGAACATAGATAGAAATTGGATGTAAGCTGACAAAGGAGGACAAGTCATCAGAGGTAAATCAGACTTTGTACAGATCAATTATTGGAAAACTCATGCATGTTGTACATACTAGACCAGATATTGTACATGCAGTAGGAATAGTTACAATATTTTATGCTAATCCCAGGGAATCACATATGACTGCTGTGAAAATAATCCTAAGATATCTGAAGAATACCGATGAATATGGCTTATGGTATAGAAGAGAAGGAAAATTTGAACTTAAGGTCTTTACCGACGCTGATTGGGCTAGAAATATTGATGACCGAAAGAGCACAACTGGGGGAGCATTCTTTATGGGTGATAGACTTCTCACATGGATCAACAAGAAGCAAGGATGCATCTCTCAGTCTACTGCAGAAGCAAAGTATGTTGTTGCTACTGCAAACTACTCAAATATTGCATGGATCAAATAGTTACTCGAAGGTATGCATATGAGAATTCTTGAACCAGTGATTATCTATTGTGATAATACCAGTGCAATAAACATTTCCAAGAATCCAGTCATGCATGCTAAAACAAAGCATTAAAAAAAAGCATATTGCCATCAGGTATCATTATTTGAGAGAACAAGTTCAAGGAAAGGAGGTGATACTTGAGTATTTGCAATCTAAGGAAAAATTAGCCGATATATTCACCAAGCCACTGCCCAAGGATGCATTTGAGTACTTGAGAAAAAGAATAGGGGTCAGACCCTTGTCTACTGGTCAGTAAAATGAATAAAAGGCTGCATCATCCTACATATTATCATAATATCATTCATGTTAATGCAAGCAGAGAGATGAACTTTAAATAAAAATCTATACACATCAAGGTATTTATCTACTCCGAGCACCATAGTTGTATTACTGATGGATTGGGAAATTCAAGGAGTATATTATGGATAGAAAGGATTTGTTTGGCATTACTATCAAAATATTTGTTTTGGAATTTCTGTCAAAGGGAGAGATTATATCCATTATCACATCATCCATGGGAGAGATTATTATCACCTCAAGGAGAGATTATATTAGGGGAGATTATATCCATCATATTATCCAAAGGGAAAGATATAACCAGAAAGGGGAAGTACATACAAAGGGAGATAATTGCTGACAAGAGACATAAAAAAAATAGTGAAAGGGAGAGAGTTTGAAACAAAAGAAGAACACATCAAATTAGAAAAAGAAAGATTCTACATCTATCTAGTAAAGGGATTGAAGACAGAGAGAAAGCTGCAAGAATCAAATCTAAGTTATATGAACTTACCGACGACCAAATATTTGTATCAGTTATAGTACATAAGATTGGTAGTTTGATGAACTTCAACTGTTATATTTCATATTGTATTAGTGATAATATAGTGTGATAATGTAGTGTGTTGCCATCAATGCCAAAGGGAGAGATTGATGAACTATAACTGATTGAATGTTTGAAGATGTTAAGTTGATGATCACAGTGACATACAAAGTTTATGCAAGATATTAAATCAGTTAATGTATTGTATTGTCATTGATGTCAACTTGATATAATATGTATGCTCATGGAAATATTGCCAAAGACTTCAAAGAACTGATGAATCAAAGGCTGTGCTATCAATAATTAATATAAGTCAAGTATTCACAAATTGACTGTATACACCGAGGGAGTGCACACCGAAAGATAGAATAAAAGAGAAAAGTCATAGTGTTACCCGACGAGAAAATGCATAGCATTATCGATGAGAAAAGTCATAGTGTTGCTCGATGAGAAAAACACAGAGTAACCTGACGGAAAAAATTATAGTGTTTCCCGACGGATGGAGATCCCAAAGACAACTGAAGTCACACCGAAGGAATAGTCAGTTATCACCGATGACTAACTGAAGTATTGATCGACAAAATAGAGAGTTCAGAAATGACAAAATTCTTAGTTGTCAAGAGATAAAAATAGACTTAACTGATACTTATCATTATTTTAATCGACAAGATAAAGTTGGAGATAAGTGAAGGATTTAAAGCTGCTTTGTCCAGTTGGCAAGAAGATCTCTACGAGATAAAATTGGAGTTTTTCTTTAAATCTAATTGGCGATAATTGTGGATCACGCCAAGATCAAGAAGATCAAGAAAGCCTAGAAATGGTGAATCATGTCTATAAAGAGACAACCTAATTCATTACAAATTTGGGTGAAGGGGAGTGACAAGAGAATAGATGCTGAAGAGATTCTGAAGGAGAAGAAAGTCTTCCTTCAGACCTGATCAATCAAGCTAAGGAAAGGGATAAATTCTGTAGACACTGATGAATAGAGATACAACATAACAGAGTAGAACAGTGTGGAGCAAAGGTATTGAATTGAGAATATTGATCAGAAAGGTAATGAACTTACAATAGATCTGAAAATATGCAATTCAAGTTGTATACGTGAATAGATCAATTTACTATTTCAGTTTAACCATTGAAGCATCAAGTCTCTTAACCGAGCATGACTTAAATGTCTTTTGTAGTTGAGATACATCCCAAGGAGTATCAAAAAGTTTGATCATAGAAAGTAGCATTGGATATGCCCAATACCTATTGATAGGCCAAGTGAGTGTTTGATCAATGATGGTAGCATTAGATGTCAGATACTAAGTGACAAACTATCTTTTAAATCCTCTAACAAGGTCACACCTAATAGTGTACTTGTAACCTTTAACAGGGTTGGCTCTTAACTAAGCTCGCTTCAAAAGAGTGAAAATTTGGGGTACCGGTCCCAGTGGTTTTTCCCTTAACAGGGTTTCCACATTAAAAATCCATGTGTTAATGTGTCTATGTGTCATTATTTTATTATTTAGCATTTCACTTAAGTAAATCTGGATTGATCGGTATACACTAGTTATTTACTATGTTTTGGTAAATAGTAAGACTATTTATCAGTAAACATAAAGAAGAAGGTTTTTACAAAGCATTCCGACAAGTAGAAATTTGATAAAAGTATTTCAAGGCATTCATCTTGTAGGACTAAAGATAACTAGAGGTATAATTTGTGGTACTAAGTTTGAAGAGTTGATTTAAGGATTAATTTTTGAGGCCACTGATTCACCCCTCCTCTCAGTTATTACTAACAGTTCAATCTTATATGATATTGATGATGATGTTCTGATGTGAGTCCTTGATATGATGAGGTCTATATGATTTTGATATGATGTTGATGTGATGCTTGATATGATGTTGATGTCATTTTCCTGATAGTGTGATACCTCTGTTGTGAAAATTGATTCATTTTGATGCCATAATGTAAAAAAAGAATTTTGACGTCTGATGTTCCCAATTTTAAAAGTGTCCTGATTAACAAAACTACGCACTCTTGTGCCAGTATGCCCCCTCAGGATTAAAATTGAGATGATTTTGCAAGCACTGGAGCTAAGGAAAATAATTTATTTTGATTTGATTAGTTCCAGCCTTGTTGATTTAAATCACGACAAAAGATGAACTTTGAAAATGATAAAATGCCTAGACCTTGACCTTCTTTTGATACCGACTGGATGCCCCAAAGATAATCTGGTCAAGATGATGATGGGTATGATATTCCCCCTCGAGAGATCAATAGGATAAAGTGTGATGAGATGGATCTCTCGATAGATTAGAAGGGAAATATTTGATGATTGATATTGCGCTAGATGGTATGATTTATGATGTGGGATACTGGATTGATTGATGATGATTGATAGATTGTTTGATAGATAGGATGGTGGTTTGATTTATCTAGAATCTTGATGAAGATTTTGCAAACAAATGATAGACAAAGGTTCCAATTAGGATTTGATCAAAATGAAGTGTGTATAGGATGATGGAGTATTAATAGAAAAATATATATTTCTATGATATAGACTCAAAATTGACCTTGATTCCTTGGGTTTTGGGTGAAGGGCCTATAATCCTTGATAGTGAGCTTTCTAAAATCGAAGATCAATGTTATTTTGACAACACTTACAACTGATGTGATTTGAGTGGAACAAAGATGAAGGATTCACTTGTTTGAAAAAGATGGTATATGATTGATTGGCGGATTAGAGAACCCAATAGCTTATAAACCAATAGCTTCTAGGGGATTGGAACATGGCTATCTATGGGTATAGGTGTAGGTAAAGGTGGTGGTATGTTGATGGATCATCCTATAGATTCAGGAGGCAACCATGCTTAGTTCTTTTTGATGAAATCAGATTTTTGATGATGGACATATGTATCCCCTTTTCTATGTTACAGATGGACACTTGATGTATGTTGATGTGGAAATTTGATAGACCTTACCCCTTTCTTTTGATTTTTATGATTTGACTTGGATGATTTTCCCCCACTTTCCTTGTGAAATCCCAAAATGATTATTAATGCAAGATTTAATATAACATTAATACAATATGCGAATGCAACTAAACTGTTGTCACTTTGTAATGGATCTCTATTTTGTAATTATCATCATTGATATTTTTTGGTAGATCATTTTGAAATTGGTACAACCCTCACTGGTTATATTTCCAAACCATGATTGTATGAAGACTTCTTTCATCAGATTCAATGTGACCACTGCCATCATTAAGGTTTTGTGAATTAGTGAAATTGATACAACCCTCACTGGTGAGATTTCAAAACCATGGGGGTATGAATACCATTTTCATCAGATTCAATGTTGC
This sequence comes from Thuja plicata, assembly GCA_018584345.1. NCBI lineage: Eukaryota > Viridiplantae > Streptophyta > Pinopsida > Cupressales > Cupressaceae > Thuja > Thuja plicata. The sequence goes on from MU226218.1 coordinate 636,385, forward strand.
AAGTGGATCTTGGAATTTAGGTATGCATTACCTAAATGGCCTAAGTATCCTTTCGCGAAAAAAGGAAAAGACTTAATCTCTTCCATATACCAAATTCCTTGATGATTCTTTGATGATCATGTCATAAGACTAATTTGCATACTTTAAATCAATCCTACAAGCAGAAAACCAATAAAATAGCCTACTTTATCATTTCCCCTCTAGTCCTATACATCATTGAGTTTCTAAAAATATAGGATGCCAAAAATCAAGAAACACATATTTGAATCTCTTTGTCATTCTTAGTTGATCCACAAATTTTAAAATATTTCAATCCATCTTCTTCTAGTTTGATTTTTTTCAAGTTATTTGATTCAATGTTGTGGATTCGATGTCGATGTTAGAGAAGTGTTGAAAGTTTGGATGTTTTAAAAATTGAGATTTGGATTGATTGAAAAGGTCACATGTCCTGATTCTTGATCTTGGTGAAGAATGTTTGTCTTCTACCGGTATTTATTTCCATGAATATTTCCCCATGATTGGATGTGTTCTCCTGGGTTGCATGAAAAATTCATTAAAAATCAACTTTGGATGAAAAAATAGTGCATTTGGGGTGATTTTGCGTTAAAAAAATGACGAGCTAGGGTTATTTTGCATTAAAAATTAGCTAGGGTTTGATTAAAAAAATTGATTTTTATTTTTATTTTTGAAAAAAGAATATTATTACATGTTTTTGGATGAAAAAAATAGTAGAAATTAAAATTGGGTTTGAAATAATTTTTTTTTTTTTTAAAAACAATTTTTTATCGGGAGGGGGTTGAGCTGGGAGCTCGCTCGCGCCGGAGCGAGAAGAGCTCTTACCTGGGCAAGCTCGAGGGAGTTGAGGGGTGGTAGGGTTTGCTAAAATTTTAAATTTTTCCTTATTATTTTTTTTACAAATCTGTGTCTTGATTTGAGCATGATTTAGCATTTTTTATTTTGAGATGATTGTGTCAGTTTTTTCGATACTTGATGTCCCTTGTGCTGATTTTTTGTCTTTTTCTTGATTTAGTCAATTTTTAAAAATTGATGTTTGTCAAAAAAATATTTGTGATTAGTCTTACGATTTTTGCATTTTTAACATCAACTTGTGATGATTTATCGACTTTTGATGAGTGTGATGTTTTTTCAATTGTTTAGCAATTCTTTTTTATTTTTACGTCATTTTTTATTTTTCAATATTGTTCAATTTTTGGATTTATAAATTGATCACTAATTCACATGAAAGATCACATTTTTTTTCCCCTAATGTATGGCAAGGTGTAGGTCATTATAAGTGGATGAATGAGTTGATTGAGATACATGGAATATGGAAATGATGGAGGAAGCATGAGAAATGTGACCCTCAAGGATGATCTCATTTAAGATTACCCAAGCTAAGGGAAAAGGATATAGCAATGTAGGCTAATGAGGTGATTTCAGATAGCATATAGGGTAATGACATGATGCAATGAAAATTATGTGTTGTCCAAAGGAATGGACATGTTAAGAGATTTTTGAGAACATTTTTTTTCATTTTATGTCCTTCATTTTCGATCAAGACCAACGGGTCTTTGATTTTTCTTTCCATTGTGATGCTTTAGAATGCATTTCTTCATTTTGGCCAGAGATGTGTGTGATTTTATGCACCTGTTAAAAAGGACACAACACTTCAATAGATCATTGCATTAGTGAGAAAAAAAGTTAGCAAGCATAGCAATCACCAAAATCAACCTATTGCTTCCTATCTAGGAGGAGTATGAAAAATGACATAATAGCCCTCAGATTATGCATATTTCAATGACATATACAACCAAAGAATGGAATATTTGAATGAAAAGTAATCTAAATGATCAATAAACATGCATTCTAGCTCTAGAAATTAAGATTATAACAATACAACTAAGAAATAAGCTAAAATGCAATATGAATCCCTAAAATATGAGCAACATAAGTTTGCTCCTTTAATTCTCCAAATATGGGCAGCATAAGAATGCTTTCAACACTTCAAAATTCAGGGCCTCAACAATAAAAAATCAAGGGCCTTAACAATCAAAAATCAAGGGCCATTTGAGCTAAAAATCCATCCAATTTATAGAACAAAATGGGGAGAGAGAGAGGGGACAAGGCCATTAATGGAGGTGTAAAATCTTTAATGGTGGTGTAAGAGCATTAATGGTGGAAGACATTAATGAGGCATGGTGGAAGGAATATGCATTAAATGCAAGCATTTAAGATGCATGGTAAGGGTTTAAGAAGCATGGGTGATGGTTTAAGTCCAAGCTTGAGAAAGTGGACTTTGAGGGAGGGAAGCTTGAAAAAGTTGACTTTCTCAAGTGAGTTGAATTCCTAATCACAAAATTAGGAGTGTGACAAGCTTAAGGGTAGCTTAGGATTAGGATTAAGGGTTAAGGCATGTGATTAAGGAGATAGAGATGAGAGGAGAGAGAATGAGTGGAGGGGGATTAGCTAATTAGGGTTAATTAAATAATTAAGAAGAATTAGCATGTGAGAAAGGGTTGAGATGAGTTTGAACTCATGGTTGGGTAGTTGAGATTGGTTAGGTTTAGAGGGAATATTAATTAAATGAATTGTTGTAATAACATATTCGCTCAATAATAGGGATTTTAATTAATCATTTAAGCTTTTGATTGATTTGTAATAATTAATTAGGACTATAGCCAAATTGAATCAATTAGGCTAGGGGGTTGATTTTGCAAGGGATGAGGTATGATTAGGATTTTAGTAATTCCTTTTAAATTAATTACCTTAGCCATGTTTTGAATTGAATTGATTCGATTGGCTAAAGCAATTAATGTAAATTAGTGATTAAATTACTTAGGAAATTAAATTTGATTTGGATGAATTATGCCAGCCGATTGAAGAGTTGTCTTAAAATAATTGGTGGTATGATCACACTTAGGAAAAATAGGGTCTATGGTCAGAGCAGACCAAATTAGGGTGGTTACAGGTGCAAGAAACTTAGTACCAAGTGCGAGAATATTTGTACCACGTGTGAGAATCTACTGGTTTCTGAGAATCTACAATGTAAACACTTCAAAATTAATGTTAGAATGTGAGGCTTGAGCCCCACGGTGGGCACCAAATGTAGCCCGCATGTTTGATCTGCACACAAATTGAATGAAACATTAATAGCAGGTTAGTCAAATAAAATTGAAAGGTAAACTACAATTAGATCAATTGAAATGATAAACCTATTGAGTATCTCATTGCTCTCTAGTTCTTAGGACTATTGCTCTCATCTGCATTAGAGATCCTAGTGAAAACCTATAAAATGAGAAATGATCTTGGTTAAGAACTATGCTAAATGCAAATTTCCATTATGATCCTAATTAAGAATTTTCAAAGCTAAATGCTAATGGATGCAAGGTGTATTGGTTCTCTAAAATGTGAATTTGTGGAAAAGTGGTGATCTAGATATGAATTGGTCCTCTAAATGTGAATTGGTGATTTACAATAATAAATGTCTTCTATTTATAGGAATTCCCAAGAGTAGGGGGTAGAGTGATTGAACCATAGTCAAAGTATGGTTGAGGTTAAGGTTGAGTGATGTGTCCCCTTTGTGTGGACAAGATTGATTTATAGGATTGAGTAATCAAGATAGAAAATCCCTTTTGTAATCTATGTGCTTTCTTTTCTCATTCCCCATTGGTTGAGAAAATTTTTGTCATGTAGTGGTGGGTGAGAAAAATTAGGATTTAATTATTTCAAAAGAATTAATTACTTTAGCCATGTTTGATTTAATGAATTGAATTTAATCAATTGATGTACTAAGCAATTAAATGATTAATTCAATTACCTAGTGATTTAATCTATTGATTCCAATTAATTCATAATAGCTTGGATTTGATTTTTTTTTCTTTTCCTTGCTTTGACTTGGCTTGACCACTTTTAGGTGAATACAACTAGTCCTAAAGAAAAGGTCATTTGAATGGTGTAAAAAGAAAATCTCCCTAACAACCCTATTCAGGAATGAAGGTTACCAATTTTGGTAAAAAGACCATAACCTATTTTTGAATGTTGGATCTTCATAAAAATTGTTAAAAAAATCCATAATAGTCTGAGATATAATCTCACCAAAGAGATTTTCCTAATTATGTATTTTTCAAAAGTTATCGATGATTGTTCGCTTGTACAAGATTGAAGAATCAAGCCCAAATAGGCCTAGTTTCACTATAATAGTCAATATTTGACCCTGTCTGTATAAAGGAATCCTATCTTCTTTTGATAGATGTTAAATAAAACCTAGATGGGTGTCTGAAAGTGTCTTTATATTTTGAAGGTGACATATGCAATGAAAGTTATGTCCAGTCAAACCAATTAGGAAGGCTACAAGGAAGAGACCTAGTTGTGAAAGAAAGTTTAGGTGAGTCCCCACCAGTGCATCATTTACATAAATCATATATAATAATTTTTTCAATCTATAAATATATACAAATCTCAAGGAATTTCCTAACATGATTTATCAACACCCTAATTGAATAAATATGTTTTCATAAATTTGTCGCCTACAATTTCTTACAAAGAATTATATAGTTTTCTAGACTCAATATCAACATGAATTTACACACAATAAAAACTCTAATACTCTCTTATTTCCATTTTATCAAATTTAGAAAGAAACTTCAATACAAACACTCCAAAACTCATCAAACAATCTAGTTGTAGACACCTTAAATTGGTTAGGTGCATTTCAATCAATCAGAAGGCAATTTCATTAAATCAAATGAGCCAATTCAAATCAAAAGGGACTAAATTTCATCAAATCAAAGGATCAATTAATAAATATATCTATTAATTAAATATAGGCCTAAAAGGGATAAATCTAAGCTATATAATTGATTTAATCAATTAACTATATAGTTTTAAATCAAAAATCAAAATCAACCTATTCCATACATGGCTAATTTAATTAATTAATTAAATTAATTAAATCCTTATTTATTTCAAAAAAGGGGACAATAATTTGAGCAACCAATGAGAATCAAGGGTTGAAAGCACATGGATCACTCCAAACTTTGCAATCTTGATCACTCATTTTTGAACTTTAAATCCTCATCACTCAATTTATCTTTTTGTCCCAACCTTTGAAACCACCATTTAAATGGTCTCCCCATTTGAAACCATTTGAAATCCTTCAACTCAACCAAGCCTAAATCATGATCAACTTAAATCTACCCCTACCCTTGGGAAATACTATAAATACTAAGCATTTTGAGAGAATTATTAATCCTAGACATTCATGAGCAATTGCATCCTTATTATAGAGAAATTCATTGAGATCATAAGCATTTGAGAGCATATTTGAGCACATTTTGATTAATTGAAAGCATAATTGAATGAATTTCTTTGTAAATTTGAGAGTTGTGAGCTAGATTAGGCATCATCTTATACAAATTCTCATTCTAGGACTGTCACTTTTGGAGATTAAGACTAAGAGCTCCAATAGCATGCTTAGATAGAGATCCATGGAATGTTAAATGTTAATATTTGTCAATTCTTACATTAAATTATATTATTGTGTCCTTATAATTGATAGATTTCACCTTTATTTCATTAAGGTATGATTTATACATACACAAATGGCGCCCACCATGGGACTTTAGGCCTCTAATCTCCATTTTTCTCCTTTTTTGCATATTTTTGTGTGTGTCTTGTCTCTTTTGCAAGTTCCAGGTGAAGTCTCACGTACAAGATAAATAATCATGCCTACAAACAACAAATTCATGCATACAATTCATTCATTCTACGCATACAGCAACAAAGGCTCACCTATGAGATAAATAGTCACGCCAGTGAATAGTGAAATCAAGCCTACAATATTTCTTCTCTCACGTGCAATATGTCTTATATTGTATTTACTATAGCTTTTTTGTGCATTTAAATTTTATCTTACACTTAATAGTGCTTAAATTTGTGCTTAACATCCTGGAAACTAATGCTTACACTACTTTAAAGTTACGCTTAGACCCCAGTAAAGCTGCACGTGTAAGTTTTTAAATCACGCATACAGTGATATGTGTTTTTCAACTTGGAGAATATTAATTTCTAGTTTTTGACAGTCTATATTTTCTATTTCTACAGATGAGCATGCATCCCAAAGTCCAAAAACCAGTGAACCGAATCTGCAAGGAAAGCAAGGAGGTAAGAATTTCCAATAAACATGCAAAAGAACTTCATAATCTAGTTATTTTGGACAATTTGGAAAAAGAAGAGGCATTGTATAATATTTTGTGAAAATTGTCCAAGCATACAAGATTAAATTTCCCTCATTGAATTAGCAATCAATTTTATTAAGATCTTGAATTATTTTTGCAAAATTTAGGGAAAGATCTTTAAATTTGTTGTTATTTCAATTCTTTTTGGTTTCCCTTCACTTTGTTGGTTTTGTTGACTAACTTGTTTGAGGAGAAGGAGAGGGAATCATCGCCACTAGGTGAGTAAAGAAAAAAGAAAAAAAAACCTCAAAAATGCACCTAGCCTTTGCTAGCTACAAGGACAAGGTATTTTTCTAAACAAGCTTGCATTTGCTTAACTTGTGACATTTAAAAGTTCAAAATCTAGCTTAATAGGTCATGCCTATTATTGTTCATCCAAGGAAAACATTAGGTATATGCTCTCAACTTTTCAAAGTTGATGAAAAATCCAAAAGTGTTGGAATTGGGTGATAGAAAGAAAGGTGGTAATTGAACCAAACACTTCATTTTCTAAAAACCTCCTTATTAAGAGGTTCAAAATTTATAACTTTATGTTTGAAGTTTTTGGAATTGGAAAATGTAGTAGGGATATGGTCTTCACTCTTTGAGTGAATCAAACTTGCCAACCTATTTAATTCAAATCATTATTGCTTTATATGAACATGATAGAACTTTAGAGGGCTTGCATCCTGAGAATAGCCTTACGAGGACGGTGAGAGGGAATGACCCAAGTGGGAGACAATCACTTTAGCTGTGATATACATCCAACCCACTATAATATAAATGTATTCATCCTCAAAAGGATCGAATTACAAATAGGTGTTAAGGATATTAACCTCCTCTAGTAGTCTTTTGGGATTGCACAAAATTGTGTTTTTTTGTGTGTGGGAGGCCCTTGCAAAAGGGTATAAGAGCCTTTTCACTTGTTTGAATGGATTTAATCTACAAACCCTGTTAAAATTAGCAAGACTACCTTATTAGAGCCATGCTTAAAAGATAAAATTAACCTTAGGTAGATTTCTTGGAAGAGATTCTTGTTTTGACTCGTTAAAACGTCTTAGAACATACACTTTGTGTTGTTTTAGGAATAGAAATAATTCTTTATTGTGTGTGTTGTGGTTGTTTGTCAATTTTACAACAAGAACATCCTGGAATATGATCATAAGAACCTTAGATTTTTAAAAATCATCAAAAATAGTGGGAGATTCATTTTTACTAGTAAAGTCGCATGTACCAACATTATACTCACGCGTGTCAACATTTGCATTGTGCGCAAACAAACTAAAGTTGCGCGTGCCAAGGTTAAAGTTGTGTGTAGTAACTCATCAAGTTGCACATACATAAGTGAATTTGTGTGTGCTAACAACCAAATTTCACATACAATATACTAAATTTTCATGTAAGTGCTTTTCAGTACACATGTGCACATCAGTGAAGTATTGCGTACATACAAGCAAAGTTGAATGTACATACTATTTGGACACCTATTTGGATTTTCTACCTGTTCATCCTTTTACTTTGATCATAATCCCTCATCTTTGGACAATTCAAAAAAATCATTTAGGGATTGGTCAACAGGTGATCAAAGCCAAAGATTTAGTGATTTATGCTCATGCCAAATTTCACCTGATCACACTACATCAATTCTACCTTGCAGTCAGACAGAACATACCTAAGTCAAGAACTTCATTTTCCTAGTGATACCTCTACTTCTTCACAAAAAATGAATGAACCAACAAAAGAGGTAGAACCAAACATGGCTTTCCCATTTGGAAATATGGATCCCGACCTCATTAACCTCGCCAACAAGGATAAAACTAACACTAATGGAAATGGTGAGGTCAACATCAATGGAGATAATATAATAGGAGTTAACCCTAATAAGCAAGGGGTAGAAAATAATAATGGAGGAAATATTGACCCTAATGAAGAAGAGGCTACCGAAGAGAAAGTCAACAAAGTGGAACAAAGCCCGTTCTTCATGAAACTCATGGAGAAAGTATTAGAAAGAGATAGGTAAAAATACTTCCTAGACCTAGCACAAGCAGTGACTAAACTCCCTCATAACTATGATGTTGATAAGTTAAAGTAAAAAGAAGATGAAACCAACCCTATCGACATCACAAACAAACAGTTTAAGTTATTCCAAATGCAGTTGGACACTATGAAACAAATGGGGGCTCCTAAACCCTTCTCTATCAAAGCATTGTGTCCATTACCATTTGACAAGACATTAATTATGGTTCCATTCCCTAGCAATGTTGTTTTTCCTAAGTATTATAAATACGAAGGAGCATTCGATCCTCAAGATCACTTAAGGGAGTTTTGTGCATTGAGCTTGGAGTTCATGCATGATACAACATATTTAATGAGGTTATTCCCAAGAAGCCTAGGAGGAATAGAAATGTAGTGGTTTTCTAAATTACCCTCCGGCATTCTTACTTTTGAAGAATTGGCTTCCAAATTTGTTATATACTATTCGTATAATATTAAACATGATATCACAATGATCAATTTATGTAATACAAAACAACATGAGGGATAAGGATTCTTTATTTTCCTACAAAGATGGAGAGCGATATTTGCTAGATACCATCAAAGCATGCCAAAAAATGAAAATATGGATATCTTTATCAATAGCTTGAACAATGAAATTAACTATCGGTTGAGGTTAAAATGCCCTCGTTATTTCCAAGACTTGATAAAAAATCAAGTTACTATGGAGGAAGTATTAGTCAAAAGTGGAGAACTCAAGCTCTACAAGGATAAAAAGAATACTAATAACAATACTTCCATCAACAACCAAAATATGGCTCCTCCTAACAACAACCAATTTTGGATGAAGAATAATAACAAAGGTGTGGTTAATGATGGAGTTGTGGAAGCAAACAACTTGAAGGATACTCCATTTAATCTCACAAGAGGATCCAATTAAGATAATAATGTAATTCAAGCACCCAAAGTTCCTTTCAATAATAACAACAATAACAACTTTGGGAACAATCAAGAGGCTAACAAGACAAAACCCTTCTTTTCTCCATTACCTAGAAGGAAGTTCACAATCTTGGGTGAACTTCTTGAAAATGCATTGAGAACCCTCATTTTTTATAAGATTATTGACTTTCGTAGGGATAAACCCTACGAACCACAAGTAAAACCTTGTTGGTGGAGTGAGTCCAATCATTGATAATATCATACAAATTGAGGATATAAGACAAATGATTGCATGCACTTGAAACATGTGGTACAAGACCTTATTTATAATGGTGTGATTAAAGTGTAAGGACTTGAAAACAATGAAGATCACACGACATTCAAAACTCCTTTATTCAAGAATGAGAAAAGTGAATCTTCAAATGCTAACAACAGAGGTAACAATGGAACCAACTCAAGAGGTAATAATGATGTTAACTTTACCCACAGTTATGACAATACTATTAATGCCCTATCTAGACATGATAGTACTATGAATGTTGTGGTAATAAAGGAACAACCTAACAAGGAAACCTCTAATTTTGTTACTAGGGGGTAAGCAGAAAGAATTACCTTAAAAGGAAGTACCCTTAGAACTTCTGGTCCTACACAAGCAACTACTTTGGCTAAACAAGCATCTTTTACAACAAGGCCTTATAGTCTAATAGATCAACTACAAAAGACTCTGACTCAAATTTCCAATTTTGAGCTATTGAAACTTTCTCCCAATCACAAAGAAATCTTGGAGAAATCTCTTGTGGAAACTATTGTTCTTAAAAATTTGGAAGAAGAAAGGTTTTCAAACATGGTGGGTCATCTCATTGCACCTCATTGCTTATCATTTTTAGAGCAAGATGACATTTCCATAAACCATCCTCAAAATATCCCTTTGCATATAGAGGTTTTGATTCAAAAACACCATGTTAAGAGAGTCTTCATTGATGGAGGAGCCAGTCTAAACATTTGTACCTTGAACCTAGTCAAAGCTTTAGGGTTAACTGAGTCATCGATTGATCCCAAGAAAAAAATTACTATAAAAGCTTATGATGAGGAGGAAAGATCTTCTAAAGGAATGGTGGTTTTTCCCATTCAAGTGGGTCAACCTATCAAGAAAGATACCATTTGTCAAGTCCTTGACATGAAATTAACTTATAATATTTTATTGGGAAGGCCATGTATTCAAGAGATGCAAGCGGTTCCTTCAACCTATCATCAATGTATCAAGTTTCCGTACATGGGTGAAGCAATACCTATTGGAAGAGATTCAAATACCTTTAAATATTGCAATATGGTGAAACCTCTTCATTAATTGTTTATTCCACATAATAGGGAAGGATTTATTCCTAGTGTCATCATCGAAGAAACCAAAGAAGAAGGTCCTAATTCAACATTGAATGCTACATCTACTTCAATTTTGAATGAAACTAACTTACCTACATCAACTAAGGGAAAAGAGAAAGTTAGTTATGAAGGTCAAAGTTCCAATGAAAATTTAGTCAAATTTTCTACACCAAAGGAAGAAATTGTGAGACCTTCTAAGGGTGAAAGAGAATAAACAAAAAAGGACAACTATCAAAATATGAGTGAGATGATGCATATATTTGAAAAACAATGCAGAATCAATTCAAAAGGAGTGGGGGAATATTATGTTTCCCTATTTGATTTACCTACTTCCCCAAACACACATGGGAAACCTTCAAATTCTCATCCACCTCAAAAATACAACTCTCATTTTGTAAGAGAGAGTGACCAATCAGCCATGGAAAAAGAAGATAACGAAGTTTTACAATGTCTTTATAAAGACGAGGATAATTCAAATAATCCTATTGAAAGAGTGCAACATGTCACCATCCAAACTGATCAATATGGAAAGGGATTTAAAATAATGCAAAAGATGGGTTAAAAGGGAATAGGACCCTTAGGAATCAGAAATAAAGGCTTGTTAGAACCTATCCAACCTCCTTGGAGGTCAAAGGATGAGAAATCAGGAATAGGGTATCAAGAGAAAGAAGTTGGTTCAAGCTCTAGGTATGATTCTTACGAGAATGTACATATGTTAGAATCTGAGAGTGAAGATGACTTAGGATAATATGAATGGGATTCCCTATCCATAGATTCTTTTCATGAAAAAGAGGTAGATTTCATGCATACCTATGCTACTATACCTAATGCCAAAAATCAAGCCAATGTGGATCAAGGTTTGAGTTCTACACATGTGCCAATTGTTTCTCAAGATTCAAATGTAGGACAAGCATCTAGTGACAACCAATGGATAGGTGAACCTTGGGTACCTTCGGGGGGGGGGGGGGGGGGGGATNAGGGGTGATTCAAATGTTAGATTTAATCCATAATTATTTTTTCCCATGGAAATCCATGAGGAGCCTAGTGAAGAGAATTTTGATCTGACTTTTATGGAACACCTCGAACAAGAACATGTTATTGAATTGAGCGATACAATGTATGAACCCTCAAATGAAGTCATGTCCTTGAACCCTTAAAATGAAAAATTTACTAATGATTCCTCAGCCCTTATTCATCTTGAGCTCATTGATTGGGACTTAACCAAACCTAATGACCTACTCTATTTTCCCAATGACAATCCTATGACCCAATACCTTAATGCGGTTGAGCCATCTTCCACCAATGAATTAAATCCAAAAATGATGATGGAGGAAAGGGTATAATCTCTTAATCCACAAGATAATAATAAAAAAAAGTTAAAAAGTGAAAAGGTCTAGTTGTGAAAACCACCATGTGGCAGTCTAGACCCCAAAAAAGTAAAAATAATAGATGTTTCCAAAGGTGAAAACCTAACTGTGGCACCTAATGAAGAGAGATTGGATACTTTACCTGAACATTAAGAAGAGAGATCTCCTATCCTCATTGAGACAATATAAAAGGTCAACATTGGCACCGAATTGGAACCTAAATTCATTCATCTAGAAAAATCATTGACTCCAATAGAAAGGAAGGATTTCATTGACTGCTTTCAAGCAAAGAAAATCAAATTTGCATGGTCATATGCAGACATGCCAGGATTGGATCCAAGTTTCATAATACACCACCTTAATGTGAGGCCCGACGTAAAATATGTGAAGCAAAAATTGAGAAAAATGCATCCCCACGTGGCTTTATTGGTTAAGGGAGAATTGGAAAATTTACTAAAAGTTGGCTTCATAAGAGTCATAGATTATGCATAATGGATTTCCAATATTGTACATGTTACTAAACATGAAAAATCCATTCGAGTATGCATGGATTTTAGAGATCTTAACCTTGCTTTCTGTATGGATGATTTTCCATTACCTAGCATTGATTCTATAGTGGATTTAACGGCTGGACATTCTATGTTTTCATTGATGGATGGATTTAGTGGCTATAATAAAATTAGAATTGCACCTGAGGATAAAAAAAAAATTGCTTTCACTTTCCCTTGGGGTACTTTTTTTTGGAATTTTATACCCTTCACCCTCAAAAATGCCAGAGCAACCTATCAAAGGGAAATGACAACCATCTTTCATAACATGATGCATACTTTCCTAGAAGATTATGTGGATGAAATCTTAACAAAATCACATGAAATAAAATACCATCTACATATCCTAGAAAATATTTTTACAAGATTGGAGCAATTTAAAGTAAGGTTAAACCTAAAATAATGTGCATTTGGTGTTCAATCCGGCAAGCTATTGGGCTACATAGTTTCAGCAAAAGGGATAGAAGAGTATTCAGAAAAAGTGCAAGAAATCATGGAAATGGAAACACCCAAAAATCTTAGTCAAAAAAGGTCACTCCAAGGAAGACTTCTATCTATTAGAAGATTCATCTCTCAATTAGCGGAAAATGCCACTCTTTTACCCGATATCTACATAAGGATACCATTTTTAAGTGGGATGATGAATGTGAACAATATTTTACCTTATTGAAGACATACTTGATAAATCCACCCATTTTGATGCCTCCAATCAAAGGAAAAGCCTTACTATTATACATTTCAGCAACAAAGAGATCTTTAGGGGTTTTATTGGCACAAGAGGATGATGAGGGTAAAGAAAGAGCCATTTATTACTTAAGCATAACCTTGATCAAGTATGAGTTGAATTATAGCTTCATGGAGCGGGCTTGTCTAGTGGTAGTTTTTTCCTCACAAAAACTATGACATTACATGTTGATGCACAAGGTTAAGTTGATTGCCAAAATTGATCCATTAAAGTATTTTCTTAGCAAAACAACCCTTATAGGAAGAATTGCTAAATGGGTGATGGTACTTAGTGAATTTGACATTGAGTATGTGGACCAAAAAGCTATCAAATGACAAGACATAGTAGATAAATAAGATAAAAATCCTTTAGTTTCTACTCATCCTATTCAAGTAGAATTTCCAGATGTAGAGATAGTAAATGTGGAAGCCAAAGCATGGAAATTATATTTTGATGGATCCTACACTCAGCATGGTTCAGGAGCCAGAATTCTATTGATTACACCACAAGAATACACCATTCCTAATTCATACAAAATTTTATTCCCATGCACCAACAATATTGCAGAATACAAAGCTTTAGTTATAGGCATTAAAATGGCTTTAGAATGGAACGTCACTGAACTGCAAGTATATGGGGATTCCCAATTGGTCATCAATCAAATTAATGATGAGTATCAAACTAAGGATGAAAAATTGATGCCATATAAAAGGATGGTAGATGAATGGAAGAATTTTTTTGTCTTGATCACATTTGAGCAAATCCCAAGGGATAAAAATAGAGCAGTAGATGCTATGGCTACTTTGGCTTCTTTACTTCAAATGCCTGAACAAAATTCTAGGTACAAATTCTTGGTGGAAGAGTTGGTGAAACCTATTTTTGACCTACCTGAAACTCAAATAATTTTCCTTCTAAATGGACATGACTCACCTTGGTATGGACCCATTTATACTTATCTAAAAGACCAAGTTTTACATTTAGACCAAACCAGTGCCCAAAAACAACACTTTATACACCAAGCAGCTCATTACACTATCCTATTTGACACATTATATCGCAAAGGTCTTGAATGTATACTAATTAGGTGTCTAGAGGATGAGGAATCAAATTTAGCTTTAAGATACGTTCATGAGGGTATTTGTGGGTCTCATTCAAGTGGGTTAAACCTAGCCAAGAAAATCCTTCATATGGGGTATTTTGGAAAACCTTAGAAAAGGATGCTTGCCACTTTGTTAAAGTGTGTTCAAAATGCCAATATCATGGGGACATGATCCATGTGCCCACACAAGAGTTACACACATTCATTAAACCATGGTAATTTTACCAATGGCGATTTGATCTTATTGGAATGATTTACCCACCTCCTTCCAATGGTCACAAATACATCATCACAACAACATAATATTTTACAAAATGGTTAGAGGTCATGCCTTTGACAACTGCAACGGGAAAACAAATCTTTATGTTTATCCTCAATCACATCATTTGTAGATATGGTATTCATCGTGCCATTATCACAGACAATGGGAAACAATTCAAGAATAAATATGTGGATGAATTATGTGAGACCTTTCATGTAACACACCATTATTCCTACATTTAGTATCCTCAAGATAATGGACAAGCCAAAGCTACAAATAAGAATATCCTCAAAATATTGAAAAGATTGGTTGACAAATCAGAAAGAGATTGGCATATCCAAATAAACCTGAAATTGCGGGCCTACAGAACAAGCATTCAAACACAAACAAGAGCTACACCATTTTCTTTGGTTTATGGGGTAGAAGTTGTTCTACCTTTGGAGGTTGAGATCCCATCCTTAAGAGTTTCATTGCAAGGATTAGTAAATGATGAGTATTATAGGGTTTCCCAACTTCAACAATTGGAATTGTTGGAAGAACATCAAACACAAGCTTATGAGCATTTGAAAGTTTATCAAAATAGAATCTCAAGGAATTACAACAAAAATATAAAACCTAGAACATTTCAAGTGGGAGACTTAGTGTTGAGAGAAAACCCTAAAAACCAAGCAGAGAGAGAAAAGAAAGGAAAATGGGAGGAAAATTGGCTTGGACCTTTCGTGATTACTTCTTCTTTTGGAATGGGGACATACAAGCTAGCTGATTATGAAGGTGATGAGTTACAAGAACCTATTAACAACATTCATTAAAGAGGTTTTATAGTTGATCGTTAGCATCAAAGAATTTTTTAGCGTATCATCAGTGATCCTAAGGTGAACAATGCAAAGTGATACTTGCCAGGGTACTCTGTTCTTCATTTTTTGAACCCTAATTTCAAGATTATGGCTGCAAGCTCTTCTGCACCAATCAAAAGTATCGAGGGAGAACTAGAGAAAGTTCAGTTAGTATGGAATGATGTATATGCACCTCTCAATTTTTGAGCCATTCCTAAAAATGCAATTCAGAGTGATCTGACCGTAGCTCTCTCATCCATTCCACCAAAAGTACTTATGATCCACGATATTAGATCTTGTTACATGGTTAAAATTAGTGAAGTAGGTGATAGTGAATTGAGAAAATCCTACAATAAATTGTGTGTTGATGGAGTTCTGAAGAAAGAATTCAAATATTTAGCCAACAAAGGGTTAACTCGTGCCCTATATTTCCCACAAGGTTTCAAAGACAAATGGATTAAGGTCATTCTTAGCTGAGTTCATGATATGTGTATGTGGTTGGATAATGGACCAGTCAAGATAACTAAAAACATGATTCATTGAGTGACTGGATAGCCTATTATTAACGAGAAATGGACAATGAGAGATAATAGTAAAGAGGAAATTACAGTGAACACTGGAGCCATATGGAACAACAGAGGTATGACTATCTCTACAATTAAAGACTTAGAACTTGATTTTGGAGTAAGAGTGATTGCACATAAGTTCTATCAGTTGAGTCGACTGGATAGTGTTCCTTGCACAACCATTGACCAGGCATGGAAGATTGTTAAGAAGAATCATACAAATGATCTTGCCGAGCTACAACAAACACAACTAGTCAAGAACCTAGCATCAATCAGAAAAGCTAAGAGCTCACCATGTAAGTTTGGTTCCTTACTAGTCTGCATATTTTTCTTCATTCAGAATACATTTCCTACATTGGGAGATATCATTTGGAAAAAGGATAGATTCATTACAGTTCAGATAAGTGAATGCATTGAGAAATTAGGAAGTAATTTCAATATTATTATGGGGAGCTATTTTGTGGAATTTAAAAAGACAATGAGATTAAGGACTAGGATTCCTAGATCACTAGTGGAGAAGCACTATGAAGACATTTGTTTTCTAGTTGATACAGATCACACATATATTTAGGCTGTGACACGTAGGGTAGCATGGTTGGAATCATTTCCCTATGAAATTAACAATGATGAAGCATCAATAGCCATCATTGCACTCCTAGCCGAGGCAATTGATACTACAACAGAAATATTTTGTAATTTTGATGAAGCAAAAGTAAAAATTTCAAGAAGTTTGAAGGAGGGAACCATGGAGAGAAAAAGGAAAAAGATTGTGAAAAATCTAAAGAAAATGGTTGGTTTGAATAGTGATGAGGAACCTGAGGATGCACCTTTAGGCCTATCCACTGGACAAGGAGAAGATATATCTATAGAAGAGGAAGTCAGTGCATCTGAGGAGATCACTGAGAAGGCTAAGGGTAAGAAACCAACAATTGTCAAAGTAACCAAGCTGAGTAAAGCTAAATCTAAGGTTACACCTCCTGTAGCTAATCGTCTGAGGACTAGAGCATCTACTGTTACTGCTCGAGCAGTAAAAACAAAAGTGTATGGAAAGAAGAAGGTTGGAGAAAGCAGTTCTAGAAAGAAAAATAAATTTTCTCCTAAGGCTGAGCCGAGAAAACCAGTAAAGAGACAAAGGAGGAGACTGCACTTGGAGCAAGATAGTGATGATGAAAAGACTGATACTGATGAACCTAGCAACATACCCACTGCACAGTTCAAGAAACTTGCTAATATTGATGAGGTATGTGACAATTTGTGAAATTCAGCAAGGTTAGCTACTTTTAAATTCATTAAGTATGATAAACTGAGTATTGGAGACAAGCATAAAGTTCAAGAAGCACTTTTAGATATGATGATTACTTTTAAGTTAACTCCTATAGAGATAGGAAACCATGTGCCGAATGAATTATATGAGTTTCTATTGAGAAAATGGGAATTTGCACTTACTACAGAGAGACAGATCAGGGAAGGTACATTAGCCAAGGTGATACCTAAGTTGACATCAAAACAGAGAGAGAAATTCATTGAAGAATATAAGAATAGGTTTGTTCCTAAGCTTAGATGTTATACTATTTTGAAAAATGATATTGAAGGTTTAGTACAATAGACTAATAGGACTTGGAAGGAAATCTTTGGACTGGTAGTTCCAAAAGATAAAAAATTTGACAAAGGAACATCTGATCACAAGGCTAAAGAAGTGGAGATTACCCCTGAGCCATAGATGACATAAGATCAAATTGCTACTGAACAGGACAAGACTAAAGATGCATTAGACTTAGAAAATTCTGTTGATCTGACTGCAGACAGTCCAATTGACTTCACAATTGATGATTCCAGCAATTTGAATGCTGAGGGACAGGATATGTCGAGTGATACAAATATTGAGTCACCTATTAAGGCAATTGAGACTGAAGGAGGAAAAACCACTGCATCTGGAGAGAGAACTGATGAGGAACTTGAAGTCATCAATGATCAGATAGGAAAAGAGAAAAAGCAAATAGATACACAAGAGGTAACTTCACAAAATCCACCTATTTTAGAGATTGTAAAAATAGTTTTCGATAGTGGTGTAGTGATGAAGGATAATGCTGACAAGCATAAGGAACAGGAGGCAGTGCAAGTGTTGGTTGATCTACCACACTCTGCATCATCCACTCCCACAGGTCCTAAAACTGGAGGTATGCCTGATCCTCAGAAAATCTTGACAGAATTGAAAGAGGCAATGTATATTGATACTGACACAGGAAAAGGTATTGATAAGATGTAGCCGAACATCAGCTCACCAGAATTGAAGAGAAGGAAAGTTATGAGGAAGAAGTATCAAATTATCAATGTCACATTAGATGAGGTAATTTTGATTCCACAATGGGATCCCAATGAATTTTATTTTTAACAAATAGGGACTCTTCAAGAATTACTCAAGAGGAAAAAGAGACAGGAAGAAATGAAAATAGAACAGAAGCAATAGCAGGTGTTACATGATATCACGGATATATTTGCAAAGGCTTTTGAATTTGAAGATGAAATGCCTCAAGCTCCCATTATTGATTAGTTAGTTCACATTGTATAGAAGGTAACTGATGATGACCTAAATAGCAATGAAAAACTTCTACAATGGTCCGAGAGGAGATTCGAGAGCAAAGTTCTGGAGAAAATCTCAGCAGAGATTGCAACGAAATAGGTTGAAATTTCTACTCTTGAAGGAATTTTGGAGGAAGTTACAACAAACCTTTATTCTTTGTACAAGAAGCTATGTGATGTTGAATTATTCACAAAGGATAATCTACAGCTTGTTGAGAAGCTATAGTTAGATTTGAAATCAACTGGCAATACTTTGGGTAAGGATGCTACCTCTAGCTCCTTACATTCTACTAAGTTGATCAATGCACACCGAAGAATTGCCAGGCTTATGGATGAAGATGGTTGGATTAGGGCCAAATTGATCACCATTCAGACAAACCTGTTGCCTCACTTGGAGGTAATATAGAAGGAACTTTCAGCTATAAAAGAGTTGTCACAGAGAAATTCAAATCTCTTAACTGCATAAAGTTTAGTGAGTCTAGCTGCCGAGCTAGAGATAAAATTGGAAGTTATGAAGATTGCCAAGGACAGTTGGGACACTACATTTGTATCCACCCTACAGCTTCATAAACAATTTTTGGACAAGTATAACTTAACCCCACCTGCAATTAGTGACAAAAACAAGGGGGAAGTTGGTAAGGATACAGTATGATAAATTAGTACAAAATAGGTACATTTGTATATATTTTGAAGGCATGTATTCTATGTAACTTTTTGTATGTATAATTCCAAGTATATTCCTAGGGGGAGTACTTTGTATACTTAGGGAGCATTTAGATGGAATGAAATGAAGAAATGATAAGTGTGTTTTTGCCACTAATATCAAAGGGGGAGATTGTTAATCTCTAAGTTATGTTGATGATTAGTGATCAACACTTAGTCATTTACTTAGGCAGTTTTAGTTGGCTATCATTGTGGCCAAGCTAAAACTATCCAAGGCTGAGCAACATTGTCGAGAAGTATTTAGGTTTTCGAGTTACATCATGTTGAGCCGAGTAGGATACTTAGTGCCGAGCGATAGAGATGTCAAGTGCCAAGCATAATAGTTTTTGTATACATGTCTGGATTGATTCAAACTTTGAGGATAAGTGTTCAAGCCGACTTGTATAAGCTTTTTGGGCCAACTTATGTACGCATTTAATATTTTCCTACGGAGCTAATTATGCATTGAAATTGTAATACCCACTCATGTTTTGCTTTCTAGTTTAGGATGTCATACTTTTAGGCATTGGATTCAGTTGTTTGGCCGAATTCTTTTAGGCCACATTTCATGTGAGCTGATATTGTTTCATTTGATGATGATACTTGTTTATGATGTCGTGATTTTACTTTATGCATAGATAGATGTGATGATGTTATCATGTTGATTATTATATGTTGATTTCAGATTTTGATGTACTTACCCCATACTTGCATGTGTATGGTTGTCTTATATGTGAATGTACTTGTTGATGTGTTGTTGTGGTAGAGGACGGAGACGTAGTTACTTACTTCGGCAAGATCCACACATTTGACCGATCCCTATCATTGATTGTGATATTGTATTATGCATGTACATGTGTGTTCGTTGGTGATAGGATTGCAGGTACAGGGCATCGTCTTCCCTGAATTGGCAGGAGTGAGCGTGCCCATAAATATTCATCTCAATGGTAAAGAGGGGAGGTGACATACAGATCCAAAACCCTAACCTAAGCCTAA
>MU226218.1:674944-686811 GCA_018584345.1 Thuja plicata
TCTTGAAGAGATACACATTTTTACTTTTATTTTGCTAAATCCTTGGAAGGTAACGCACACAAGTTGCTAAATCCTGAAGAGATACACATTTTTACTTTTATTTTGCTAAATCCTTGGAAGGTAACGCACACAAGCTGCTAAATCCTAAAGAGATACGCACCCTTTTATTTTACAATATGCTAAATCCTTGAAAGGTAACGCACATAAGTTGCTAAATCCTGAATGGACATGCATTTTATATTTCATAGTGATACAAGAATGTGGATCTATGGATATTTTTTAAAGCCGTCAGAAGACGCATTTACAATTACAAGCACAATTTATGGGTGAACCTGTTGGGCTCTCCCTCTTTGGTGATTCATGATAAGGTGGGCATCTTAGTAGGTGAGGTAATCACTATCTCTTTTCTCTCTTTCGCTTTCATGCTAGTAGGATTAGATCATGAAGCTATGTTATTTATAGTGTTGCTCTTGTCTTCCTTATGTAATCATGTATGTTTTCTATGATTGATTGCTCTTTACTTTCATATCTTTATGTATGTATGTTGAGTAATAATCCTTGGTCTAGGGGCTTATATCCTTGACTTAGTGATATTATACTTCATTGTGATCCACCTGTGTCTTTCTTCTAACT
The DNA here is from genome assembly GCA_018584345.1 of Thuja plicata. Classification (NCBI taxonomy): domain Eukaryota; kingdom Viridiplantae; phylum Streptophyta; class Pinopsida; order Cupressales; family Cupressaceae; genus Thuja; species Thuja plicata. Next base: position 675,578 of record MU226218.1, read on the forward strand.
TTACTGTGAGCATGTTTTATTTCTATACTCCCACTAAAGTGGGGGCTAAATGTATAGTCAGAAAATGGAAGCACTTCCATGGTAGACTAGTTTATCCTTCTGAGTAGGTGGTTTAGGGTCATATTGGGCACCTTGAATGGGTTCTTGACTTTGACCTAGCTTTCCTCCTATTCTACCTTTCTATCCACTTCTTTCCATCCAGTTTTTTGCATTCTGGACTGTAGATTTGAGGTTTTTGACCTCAGGGTCAGGGTTGACCTTTTGGGTCTATTTCAACCTTTACCCTAACCTAGGTCAAGGTCAACCTCAACCCTAACGTAGGTCAAGGTTGACCTCAACCTTGACCTAGGGTTCAAATCTCAGGCTCCCACAGTTTCTGGTTGTCGGTCTTTGCAAAAGTTATTTCCCGCTTCCGGGTCGGCTGTTTTGAGTTCTGAAGTGGTGATTCCTAAATTTTATTTAACATAGGTCCTCTTCTAGGGGAATGGGTCTAATTGGAATTTAATTCTCTTATGTTTTCCTCCTTAGAATATTGTGCCCTAGTTTCATATAAAAGGAAGCCTTTCTCTCTTATTTTCTCTAAGTCTTCCAAGTGCAAAAAGCTCTAACCAAGATTTTGTTCAAGCATCCATTGTTCTACATGTTTTCAAGCTCTCAAGGTGTTCAATTCTTCCTCTCAATCATTCAAGTCCTCCATTGAAGATCAAGGATTCAAGCTCTTAAGCCTTTGAAGGGATTTTGTTCAAGCATTCAAGATTTATCATTCAAAACCCTAGATCTAGCCATCATGGTGGTGTGATCTTCCTTCAAGATCCTTTGCGCATCTTCAAGACTCCTTCATCATTCCTTCAAGGTGGATTCCAAGCATACAATCATGGAGTTTTATGGTTTCTATTGAGTCCAAGATTTCATATTTACATACTTGCTTACATTTGAATTACAATTACATATCTATTCAATAATATAGCTTCATTGTTAGATTCAATTCTACTACTTGCTAGCATTCTTATTTCAATTATTGATTTCAAGGTTAATTCCTAAATCAGGGTTTGAATAAGGCAAACCCCTGCCCCCCAATAAAAAAACCTCTTTTTCTTGCAGGTATAGGTTCGGGACTACAGATCTGGACTCAGATCTGGATACCCTTTTCGGCTTTCTTTCGGGCTCCGCAAACATATTTTTTGTCAGACCTGTGTAGGTCAAGGTAGACATTATTGGGTCAGGCATGTGATTTTTGGGTCAAGGTCAACCTTTTTCATAATACAGTGTTAGATCAGAAAAATATTTCTGGGTTTTGTTCGTCTCTGCATTTCCTTTCCAGATCATACTTCAGTTTTTCCCAAAATAGTCTACAGACCTCAGAAAATATAATTCTTTGATATGCAATACTTTAAGGTTAGTTCCTCTTCCTATCCTTTTCAATTACTATAATAAATCATATTTACTTAATAATTAACAGAATTTAAGATCTCCTTCTTTACTCTCTTTTCCAAATAGTTGATTCATTTGTGCATTGATCCTTCGTTGGGGTTAATCAACTTGGATCTTTCATTTGTGCATTTGAGGATAGAAGAGGAGCATCTTATCTTCTCCCTAATCACAATTAAAATATACAATCAACACAATTCAATTAAATGTAAAGTAGGGTTAAGGAAATCAACACTCTCTAATCTAATCAAACAACAATTAACAAACAATCTCCTTACCCTTTTTCCCCTTTACACATGCAAACTAGGAGATCAAGGTCAAGTTGTAAACCTTCGATCATAGAGTTATCTTTGTAATACATGAAATTGAATTAGGTCAATCTATTGTATAAATAGATGTGTAATCATTCATTTTAGAATGGATGTGAGAATGATAGTAGCCAAGGAGAACATCTATGGATCAGACTGAAAGTTTCAAGAAAGAACAACAAAAGATGAATTTGGTTATCTAGAACCAAGAATCAAGGATACCGAGTAACAGAGGTATTAATCAGTCACATTAGGTGATACTTTTTACATGTGATTTTAATGGATCTGTAATCAGAAATTGAAGATTGCATACCCTCAGGTCATTGAGTATTTTTGTCTACATTCTAACAATGTTAGCAAATAGAAGAAATCCTTTCAAGAAAGGTAGATTTAACAATCCTTTTTAAATATCTTAACCAAGTGCACACTAAATAGTGTTGTTAAAGCTCTTAATAGAGTAGACCTTAATCAATCTCCACATAATATTCCTAACAGGGTAGATCATCAGAAGTGATTAAAATTGTAAGCCTTAGCCGACCCCTTCTAATTTGCAGATAGTGAAGTTTTTGTGGGTGCCATCCCCACCACAATTTTCACCTTCGAACATGGGTTTTTTGCATTACCATATCTAGTGTTATGTTACATTACATTTGATGAATGCTTCTATGAATGTTTACATGTTTGTTAAGTTTATGAATTGATATAAGTTACACAAAGATAGGATAGAATAGATGGTTGGTAATACAATGGATTACTAAATGGATAAAGGTTAAAAGAGATTAAAAAAATTAGAGGTACTGATTCACCCCTCCCCTCTCGGTACATACTTCCCATTATTTCCAACAATTGGTATCAGAGATAGATCTCTTAATTGGAAAAGTTTAAAGAATTAAGAGAAAAGATCATACAATGGAGAAGTACAAGCTTGACAAAAGTATTGAGAATCAGAAGCTATAAATTTAGATCTTCTATGAGCAGTATAAAGAAGCTAGAATCAAGATGAGATAGTTGTTGGATGAGAGAAAGATTATGGCATCTCGCTGTAATGAAACAAACTACCAAGAGGAAGAGATACCTGATCTATTTTAGTCTTTAGGATCCACAACTAGCAAAGCATCAGACACATCAGAAGAAAGCATCAAAAGTATGAATGAAATCAATCAACATCTAGCTAGACAAGTGAAATCTCTACAAATCAATCAAGAGACACAGATGGTAAGAATGATTGATGTCATGAACAATGCTAGACAAACTGAGAAAGAAAGAACACTAGATATTGATGATAGGAGGAATATTACTGAAAAGATATAAGAGAAAGAGTCAGAAATAAAAATACTTACAAAACATTATCATGAGATCACAAATTAGATTATTCTTATGATTCAAGAGGTAAACAAAATGAATACAGAACTCATTGAAAGAATAGAAGCTATCGGTGAGCTAAGAGAAGAAAATGAAAAGTTGAAACATGAAATGAGAATTTAGAAACAACACAATAACATCATCATGAGAGCTGAAGAAAGCACCAAAAGGATGGATGATTTTATGGATGGACAAAGAAGAGTCAACAACAATACCAGACTAGGGTATACTGAAAATAAAGAATCACCAAACCAAGCTGATCCAAATAATGTCTATGAAAATCCAAGACCAAGAAAGATGACATGAAATCACTATGGAAGGCCTGGCCACACATCAAATATCTGCACAAGAAAAATGAAAGGTCTTCCTAAATCCACACCTTCATTCATAGGAGTTTGTTATAAATGTAACAAGAAAGGACATAAAGCATTTGAATGTAAATCTGAGGTGAAACAACCAAAGAATGAAACCTACATGGACAAATACTGTCCTACTTGAAAAATGCATGGGCACACATCTTTTGAATGAAGAAAGAAGAAAAAGAAAGCATGGAAGCCTAAATAAAATGAAAATGCCTATCAACCAAAAAGAGTCGGTAACCAATATGTTTGGGATTACAACACATGGGCAAAATGCACATGTGGAAGATTTGGACACATAGCTGCAAATTTCATGAGACAATGGACATGAGTGTCTAGGAGCTAGAATAATCCCAAAATGACATGTCTGCACTATCATAAAGTTGGTCATCTAAAGAAATACTACAGAGATCGAGTGACAAAGACCAACACCTATGCCAATGGAAACACCATTGAAGACATCAGGAAGATGAGAAACAAAATGTGGAGGAAAGCTACAAACACTGATGAAGCTATACTAAGAAATGAAAATGGTGACACCTTATCCAATGGATCTGGTGAAATCACCACCCCCACCTAAGAAGAACAAGTAAGTATGGAACTACATTATACCAAGTTATATTTTGCATCAGTTCCATTATACATTGATGAATTGCCAAATCAACATGATTAAAGATGCACTATGGTATTACTTGTTACAATTATGAAAATTCAATCTCATCGGTTAATGATTACTGAACATCATCGGTGGGAATACAAAGCTAAGTTGTCTATACTTACTGAGCATTGTCGGTTAACACATTAAAAGCAAAGCGCTAGAGTAAACCAAGATCCATCGGTAATCATGAAAGTTGACATGTTGTCTTCGCCATACATTGAAGTGCGTCAATGAATTTAACAAGTTGATAGTTACCCCGAAGCATCATGTTCTCACTGAGAATGTTATTTATGTATCACCCAAAAAATCTGTCTTCACAAACCGAGAAGTAGTTGAGCATTTATGATGTGACTTAGGGAAAAGTTTATAAATAGATGACAAAAGGGTTTCATTATTCAGACAAGGACTTGAGAAAAGAAGTAGAGAAAAACTAGAGCACGAAGTGACCAGATTGTAGAGTGACTCCAACCCGGTTCACAACACTCAAAAGGATTCCCAGTAGTGACAAAAGGTTGAAGCAAGTAACAAAAATCATGGAGAACTCTATTTTCATTAACGGGAAAAAGCCCTAATTTCTGAAATGATGGCATCAACTTCAAGAACCTCAAAGATCAAGAATGATAAGAAGAATAAGGTCAATCTAATCAAGAATACCACCTATGAAGAACCTCACTAAAAGATATGTCTCAAGGTTTCTTCACAACCCAACAGTGCTGGTGCATTCTCCAATATACTAGCTAAGGTTTTTCTCATTGAAGACGTGTGAGATTATATTAACTGCAAGATTGCCAAAATAGGAAACCTGGAAGTTGATCAAGCTTACAAGAATATTTGCAATGATGATGGAACAATAAAGGAAGAGCATAAGCATACTAAAGTGAAAGGGATCACACATGCCCTACTATTCTCAAAGGAATTCAAAACCAAATGGATTCAGTTAGTACTAAGCAGGAGACATGACCGAAAGATATGGCTGGATGAGCCAAAACTGATAACTAGGGATGTTATACATGTTGTTACTAGTTATCCCATAAATGATAAGGTAAAGGCACTAAAGTATCCTCGTAAATCTGACATTGAAAAAAACACAGGAGTAGCATGGGATGGAAGAGGATTCAAGGTATCCACCATCAAAGATAATGAAATGAAATTTGGAGAAGGTGTATTAGGATACAAGTTCTTTTAGGCTAGTAGGATGAACAATATTGTATCTAGAATAGTGGATACAACATACAAAATTGTCAAGAAGGGACTACAGTTAGATCTATCAGAACTTCTACTAAGACAATTGGATGAGAACACGAAGACAATAAGGACTGAAAATTCCAACTCATGTAAGTTTGGTTCACTCACCATGTGCATATTTTTCTATTTCCAAGAATCCTTCCCATCTATAGGAAATTTCAAATGGGACACTACTAGACCAGTCACCACACAGATTAGTGAGTTCATCAAATCAATAGGAGACAATTTTGAATCAGTCATTGACAAATATTTTGTTGGATTCATAGAAAGAATGTAGAAAAGAATGAGAATTCTAGAGTAGTTAGTAGAACAGTACAAGACTAAAATATGTTTTATGGTGGACACTGACTACACCTACATCAAGCCAGCTATATTGAGGATAGCATGGCTAGATCCACTTGACTATGAGGTGAACATAGATCAAGCATCAAATTATATTGAGCCATTAATGAATGAACCATTGGATAAATCACAACCTAAGTTTGGAACTTATGAGGAAGCCAAGGAAAGGATAAAAAATGGCTTAGTTGTGAAAAATATTGACAGGAAGAAAGATAAAATGGTTATGACCTTGAAGAAAAAGTTTTCAATGAATGAGGAGGAAACATAACACGCTAAAGAAACTGAGGGTTAGTCACCCATCTGTGAAGCTGAGAAGGAGAGTGACTCAGAATCCATAGAGTAAGATTCACTACCTCCACCACCAAAAAAGAAACCTAGGACTACTATTGCATCTAGGACCAGGAGTTAGACAACAAAGGATGCAAGTCCTTCACCGATAAAGAAAGTTTAAGTAAGGACCTATAAAAGAAAACCTCAAACAGGGAAAAACCAACAAAAAGAAGAAAGTTCCTCAGAACAGGGGAAGACATTGAGGACACCCAAAAGGATGAACAATCTGTACAAGATGTCAAGAAAACAATACCTTCTACAATTGACAAGGTATGTGCTTCTATTATCAAATCGGGTACAACAAATGATTGCAAGATTAAGAAATGGCTAATATTAGATCCCGAGGATCAAAATAAAACATAAGAGGCAATTATCACAATGATGTGTGCATTCAAATATGTTCCAATACAATTGGAAGATAATATTCCAAAAGAAATTTTGAATAGATTGTCATTAAGATGGACATTTGCATTACATTCTGAGAAATAGATAAGGGAGAGAGACCTAGTTTCTGTCATGACACTTGAATAAAAAATGGAGGAGATTGAAGAAATGATGAAGAAACACTCCAAAAGGTTCTCACCAAAGTTAAGAGCCTACCAAGTACTTCAAGGGCATCTAATTGAGATAGATAGGAAAAGTGAGGTTGAATGGAGAAAGATACTTGATATACCTAAAAAGGATACAAGTCTCGAGCCAAGAATTGCTCTTACCGACAAGCAATAGAATAAAGATGATCAGGATAAATAGAGCCCCAAAAATATTCTTATTACTGACGAGGATGCTAATGAAGAATCATTGAACACAAAATCCAACAAGAATATGGACATTGCAGATGAGACATGGCCTGGTAATACAATCATTGATGTTATCAGAGCAGATCTTGCAGATGAAGTACAAAAAGATGAAGATGTCACTGTTGTGTAGGACCAAACTAACAAACATGACACTACCATAGATTTTGCATAGGTAGACACACTAGGAAAGATACCACTATTGATACAAGCTATCAATATTATCTTAGAGAAGGAGAAGTCACATAAAAAATATGCAAGCATACCCAAAGATAAGGGTAATGATGAAAAGAAAGATACAACTGATAAACACTTAGTCAGAGGTAGAGAAAAAAATGTTATAATTATAGATCACGCCAAAAAGGATGCACAAATGAAAGATATAGATGAAGTGCAAAAGGAGAAAGGTGAACAAGATAAGTTAGTTGATACCACTCCTAAGAAAACTAAAGGAGATGTTGTAGTTACATCGAAATTTGATGAGGAGATGTCCACACACAACCAAAAGGCAAACCCTAAGTAGTAGGAAAAAGGTACAACACCACCAAAACAATCCTCCAACACATAAGACCAAGCAGAAAAATTTGTTATGGTTTTGCATACAGGTGCATCACAAAAGAAGAAGAAGAAAACCAAGAAGAGTAAGTTAGAGGTCACAATTGCTGAAATCATTAAAATACCAAAGTGTGATCCAACCACATTAGACTATGAATCTCTTATATAATATGGATAGATATGTCAAAGGAAAGCAATACAAGAAAAGCTTATATTAGAACACAAAGAGTCTCTAGTGCTGGAAACCACATTAGACATCTTAAGACAAATAGTTCTTGACATTGATGTTGATCACAATGCCCCAATTCTGGATCAACTTTCCATTCTCACCGAAGCAATCACAACTAAAAATGTGGATGAAAAAAAGGCTATTGAAGAAAAAGCAAAACAAAAGTTCCAATACAAATTGACAAAAAATATTAGCCAAGAAGTGACAAAAAATAAGGTAAATCTTTGAGAACTAAAAAATGAATTAGATCCAATTATTACTGAAGCTATTTCCTTAATTCAAAAGCTATGCACTTTGGAGAAATTTGCTAAGGATAATAGTGATAAGATTGTAAAGATCGATTCAGATCTAAATGCAAGTGCTAAAAGTCTAACCACAAATGACAATTCAATCATATTGCATTATGACAAGATAATGGAAATCAAAAGGTTAAAATGAGAAATTTGGAAGCAGAATCACAGTTTAGAGAAGAGGTTACCGAGATACAGGCTCAACCCTTACCAAACCTCACACTTCTGCAATAGTACATTTCTTTAGAAATAAAATTAATTGCCACCCTTAAGATGTTTGTAGCAGACATCATATGATATGCATGCCAAGATTACACTAGAGAACATGGATCTTGAGCATCTGAAGGAGAAATGGGAGAAAATGATGGAGGATATCAAGAATTCTCATTCCCATATTTTGGATAAGTTGTAAGTATACACCTTTTCCCTTACTATCAAAAAAGGGGGAAAATGATATGTACAAAACATATTCATTTAGTAAAAAGGGGGAAATGATGTATAATACAAAAGGGAGAATGATATGAAGATAAGGTGAAAAGGGAATATAGTATAAAGGAAAGTATACATGTATATACTTATACTATACCAACATATACATAAGGGGAGTCATAAAAATGACTAAGGTAAACACATGGTGTACATACTGAACACTTTAGTATTTTACACATATCAGTTTTTGATACTAATGTAAAAGGGGGAAATTGATGATATAAGTTTTTTCATTAGTATGTGAAATGGGAAAATAGTTCTTTGAACCATTGGTTACACTACACCGAAAGAAAGGTTTCAGTTCAGACTGAAAGTGCTAAGTATAAGAGAAACCCGATGACACAAGTTTTACAATGTAAATTGAAAGTGTAAATTGAAAGTGCAACCCAAAGATGATACAGAGGAACCCAAAAAGTAGGTTACACTATAAACTGACAGAGCAATAAAGAGAGGAACTTGACAGAACAAGGGAACCTGACGAACAGTTCAACAAAGGAACACAGAAAGACTTTTAGAGCAACCCGAGCATCAGACACCGAAAGTCAGTTATATCCTAAGAAAAGTGGATCTGACTTCCACGTCAGATAAAATAGTTATGTTTTATATTTAGAGTTTTGATTTGATTTAAACCATTTCTTGAGGGACAAGAAAGATAATTTTAATTGTTTTAATCAATCTAACCGATTAAAAACATGAAAACTAGGAGATCAAGGTCAAGTTTTAAACCTTCGATCATAGATTTATCTTTGTAATACGTGAAACTAAATTAGGTCAATCAATTGTATAAATAGATGTGTAATCATTCATTTTAGAATGGATGTGAGAATGATAGTAGCCAAGGAGCACATCTATAGATCAAACTAAAAGTTTCAAGAAAGAACAACAAAAGATGAATTTGGTTATCTAGAACCAATAATCAAGGCTACCGAGCAACAGAGGTATTAATCAATCACATTAGGTGATACATTTTACATTTGATTTTAATGGAATTGTAATCATAAATTGAAGATTGCATACCCTCAGGTCATTGAATATTTTTGTCTACATTTTAACAAGTGTAGAAAATAGAAGAAATCCTTTCAAGAAAGGTGGATTTAACAATCCTTTGTAAATCTCTTAACCGAGTGCACACTAAACAATGTTGCTAAAGCTCTTAATAGAGTAGACCTTAACCAGTCTCCACATAATAATACTAATAGGGTAGATCATCAGAAGTGATCAAAATTGTAAGCCTTAACCGGCCCCTTCCAATCTGCAGATAGTGAAGTTTTTGTGGGTGCCATCCCCACCACAATTTTTACCTTCTAACACGGGTTTTCTGCATTACCATATCTTGTGTTATGTGTCATTACATTTCATGAATGCTTCTATGAATGTTTACATGTTTGTTAAGTTTATGAATTAATATAAATTACACAAATATAGGATAGAACAGATGGTTGGTAATACAATGGATTACTAAATGGATAAAGGTTAAAAGAGATAAAAGTTTTAGAGGTACTGATTCACCCCTCCCCTCTCAGTACATACTTCCCATTATTTCTAACACCTAGTTCCCATCAAAAAACAAAATGTAAATGAACTTTCTTTTTTAATCTCAACATCTCAAATAGATGATATACATATCCAGTGCATGAAAAAATTAAAATGAGTTTTTGATGTATATTTTCTTCGTTATAACATTTTCAAGTCCAACCTACCCCAATTCAATAGTTTTCATCTCTCACCATATTTTGTCTATAAAATGTATCTTAATAAAAAAATATGCATTTTTGGAGGAGACTCTCTCCTCTAGTGATCCATATATTTTTAAAAATTTTATAATATGATTCAATGTTTTTTTCTTTTTTCAAATCAGCCTCTTCTCGGATATTAGAATACCTACTTGCAATATTTTTAAATTAAAATATATTTAATCTAATCAAAACATTATAAAAATTATATAAATGGATTTGTGACTTTGAGCTCTACAAAAGGGTATTTTTATTTTTTTGAATAAATTATATATTCTGGGAGAAAATAGTTGTAGAAGTGAAAAGTTTTGGTAATCTAAGAAATTTGGTGATGTGGCTACCACTCAGGATGTCACCTAGGATGTTTTGACTAGAAGGAATCTGGCCAAAATGGTTTCGGTCAAAACCCTTTCGACCATAAACTGTAAGGCTGACTCACACGGTCACCTTAGTTACCACCCGAGAACCTCATATAAGAGGATTTTAATTGTAAAAAATAAAAAAAGGTAAAAAATATATATGTGCAAATTTATTTAATTGATTTTTGCATAAAATTAATTTACTTGTAATTTTTTTGGAGAAAATCAATTGTTTTGGAGAATTTTTTATTAGGTATATGTCATTTCTTGGGTGTAGGTGAAATGATACTCAATCTGAACAATTTATGCAATGGAGAATAAAAGGACTAGATCAAGACTATATGACCAAAAAAGGGATGATAAAATGAAAGGTCATACAAAATATAGTTAAGAGAAATCTATTTATGTTCAATAACAACATGTTAATGTTCAAGAAGCTAAAACTCAAGCATAGGAACAAATCAATACTAGTCAATCTACAATTATTTTTCCTGGTATGGAAAAGTTTATGGAGATGGATGAAGATTCTCTTCTCAATGAAATTTCATCTAAAGATATCATACTTAAAATATGAAATTGCATTATAAAAAAAATTGGATGATTATTTTCAAAATAAATCTCTTTGGAAGAGAACAATTATTTGCTAGGTTATTCAAGAAAAGAGAAATGACCCCCATTTTGGAGTTGTGGGTGTTGATAATAAGTGTTGGAAATATGTTGAGTCAAAGTGACTGAGAGGGGGGGGGGGGGGGA
>MU226218.1:694603-708376 GCA_018584345.1 Thuja plicata
GCTTGCAGTAGATTAGATAAATGAATGGTTAAGTATATACAAGTGCATAAATGATTTAAAGTTTTAAGAGTTACTGATTCACCCCTCCCCTCTCAGTAACTTGGTTAGTCTTGATTATTTCCAACAATAAACTAATCAACTGACTTTGATGGATGAGTCTCTATTGTTCCTTATACTATTGTAGCCTCTTAAACAATATGTCTCTTCATATTTTCATACATGCTTCTATTCATATATTCACTTCCTTTATTTTGGATAAACAAAATACTTTATATTTATACATTATCCAAACCAAATGCAACTGTAAGTCAGCTTCCATAAGATAAATTAATATCTAACAATATAAGCTAAGTCGGCCCAAAACTGTCACTCGGGTCTAGTGATCCACTTGGGCAATACACTGGCACTCGAGAATTATTTTGTCACTTGGGAAACATACTAATCTATGGCACTCAGGCTACTTTGATCACTTAGGTAATACTGATTACCACTGTCTGCTTGGTCGACATGGCCACTGCTCGGGTTACATTGTAACTACTCAGGTTGCACTGCTAGCTCGGTCAACACTGTGATGACTAAGTGTTTTGGCACTAATTGACAATATGTCTTTGCATAAGGTTATCAATCTCCCCCTTTGGCATTAGTGACCAAAAACACTTATCATTTTCAAAAACTATTTTAATTCAAAACTCCCCCTTACCATGTGCTTGGGTTCTTGCTCAGGTTTTGACAACTTCTCTGCTACTCGGTTACAACTGACTCTGTTTTTATTTTCCAAAAATGTTTTTTTAACTTTGCATATATATCTCTTTTCTTCTTCTCTATTGTACATGTATTTCCTTATATGTATATATAATGACTTCCCCTTTACATATATATATATATACATTTCCCCCTTATTTTTGACACAAATGCCAAAATTGTATCTATATGGTAATACCAAAATAGGATAGGAAATAACTATGTACCTTTAAAGTCTGAGACAAAGTATTTTCCCAATTATCCCACAACACCTTCAGGATATGTAACTCTATGTGTATCTCTACTAATAGCCCCATCATTAGCTCTGCAACTGAAAATTTGTTGTCATGAATAAGAGTCTTGGCATGAGCTATATGATTTTGCATTACATCCATGTGTGGAAGGAGTTGGCTCTACATAGCTATGAGAGATTCTCTTGTCCTTGTTTCTTCCCTTATTAGTTGAGCTTGCATGTCTTTCAGATACTTAATTTTCACAAAATGTGTTGAACTAGAAATCGGGTTAGGTGCCAACTGATTTGCACTTTCCTTCAGATTTGTATCTACCTTTGTCAGATTTGTCTTGATTTCCATTGTGAAGTTTTAAGTATCACTTAACTTTACAAATAATGAAGCAACATTATTTACTATAGTTTCTAGAGATCTAATGAGAGAATTTAGTTTGAGTTGATCAATTGCAATCCTTCTTGCAACATTCTCTAGAACTTTGTTTTTAAACTTCCTTTCTGCCTTCTGCAGTAGTTTTTCTTAACCATTTAAATCTTTATTGAATTTTTGGACTATGTCTACAAGTTGGTCCATAATGGAATCACTCTCATTTACTTCTACTTCTAGTACATCTAGGAATATACCTTTTATGTCTTCCAACACTCCGTTTGTCTTCTTTTCTGCTTGGAGCTTCTGTTGTGTAGCTCTTTTCTTCCAAAGCTCCCCTAGTGTGTCCATTTTCTCTACTATCAGATTGGATAGATCCCAATTTTGAATCACAATGTCTTGCTCAAGATCAATATCATCAGTGATTATTTATTTTCCTTTTCCGTTGTCTTTAGGATTGGGTGAAGGAACAATTTCCTTACCTTTTCCACTGTCATCAATATCTTTTCCTTCCTCAGTTTTCTCCTTAGTATTTAGTTGGAATAGGTAATTGAAATTTGTTGTACCAAATTTAGGGTTTGAATCAAATATAGCATCTATTCTCACTGAAGGAATATTCACAGTTACCTTCTGTGACTCGGTCAGTCTTGGCCCAGTACTAGGTGGAGCCTGGTGCTCTGTCCCTACTAGTCCATGTGTTGATTCCGCAGGCTTGTCTATGCTCAGAGATAGGATGATATGTATAGGTGATTGTGGTAGAGATGTCATTACCTCTACTTCTATATGTTCTTCATTGGATGCTTCAATGGATTCTACCTCAGGTAAATCTACATTAGTCTTTTCCTTATTTTTTTTACTCGGTACTTTAGTCTTGTATTCTTCTTTGATTTCCAAGAATGTCTTCCATATGTTTATAGCTTCCTACACCACATCCTCTATCTTCTTATTCAATACCTAAAAGGTCTTGAACCTTGAAGTATGATTTCTTTCATACTTGGTCATGGCCTATTTTACCTCTTTGTTTGTCATAGTAGGCATGATTTGCTTCAATGTATGTTCTCTAATATCTTCCTCTATTCAGACAAAATTGCTCCAAGGAATAGATATTCCTTGAATAGGTCTTCAGGCATGTGACTCTTCAATTCAGAGGGATCATAATTCCATCTAGTCATTTTTTCTACAACTACTTCCTCAATCTTCTTCTGTTCATCCTTAGTTTTAGAAGCATAATTCAGAGATTTTAGAGAACTCATGCCTCTATCTTCTCTTAAGGCTTCAATTTTCTTCTCAAAGTTAGGTGGGGGCTTCTTGAATGTGATTTCATCTTCTTCATATTCCTTAGGTAATATGAGTTTCCTTTTTGATCTTCTTGGTTTGCTGGTGGTGAGGACATGGGTAGGGGCCTTAGGTGTTTTCTTGAGAGTTAGACTCTTTTTCTTCTTAGGAGGCTCTTCTTCTACCTCCTCCTCTTCCTTTTTAGATATATCATCTTCTATCTTAATTTCATCTTCTTTGCTTACTGAGATAGAAGGAGAAGAGTCTGAAGTTTTTCCATACTTCTTACCAAACTACTCTACCTCTTCTTTCCTCTTTTCAGAATCTTAGGAATCTCAATCTCTATTGAAATTTTTCTTTTGGCTTCTTCATATGTACCAAAGTCTGGTTATTTTGGGTCAACAGGCTCATTCACAAGAGCTTCAATGGTGTTCTTGGTCTCATCTATGTTAACCTCATGTGCAAGAGGTTTCACTCATGCAACCCTAGGTCTTCCTACCTAAATATATACTTTATCATAGTCAACTAGGAAACAACATCATCCTTATGGTCTTCAACCAATTGTTTAGGAATTCTATACCTATTATGCATCTTTTATCTGAATTCCTCAAAATATGCATCCATGATGCTCTCAAAATTGTCTCCTAATTTTGCTATGAACTCATTTATCTGATATATTATGTGTCTGTCCTTTTTCCAAACTACCGTGCCTTTGGAAGGGAAAAACTTCTAAATGTAAAAGAATATGCAGACTAGAAGTGAACCAAACTTACATGGATTGCTCTTTGATGTCTAAATTCTTTCCATGTTCTTTCTCAATTGGATGAGCTGCAACATGGTAAGGTGGAATGAGAGGTTGTTCTTGACCACCTTGTATGCCAAGTCCACAACCTCACATGGTACAATGTTAGGTCTTCTAGAGCTATAGATTTTGTGAAAAATAACATGAATCTCAAACTTCAATTCCATGTTAGTTACTCCATGTAGTCTCATACCTCTACCATCCCACTCAGTAAGAGTCTTCTCAGCTAGGACATCCCGGGGTAGGGTTTTGATAGCTTTATACTTGTCTAGCATAGGATACCTTATAACATGGTGTATCATTGTCTTTGTAATCTTTACTAGTTTCTCCAACTATAGCTTCATGTCGTGAACATGACTCAGAATGAACCTAATCCACTTAACCTAGAAATTCTGTGGCATATGCATGATGTGATTCAAACCCTTGACTTCTAGGTGTTTATGCTTTGGCTTTAGATTTATGGCTTCACAGAGTTAGTCATAAGAATTCTTCATTTCCAATGTTCCAAGCTATTGAATTGTGCAATGATAGAAGTCTCGGATGTCATTGATCAAGAATACCCTTGGAGGAATTAGGGAATGATCTCCCATCAGGTCTATCTCCTCTGCAACCACTGGATGGAGTTTAAACTTAGGAGGTTTGCAGATTGCATTCCTAACCAACATCTTAGATCCTTTCTTAACCTTGTTGCTGGATGTAGATGCCATTATGCTTGGAGGTTTGATAACACTTTGCAACTTAAAAATTTTGAATAAAAATTCCTTCTGAATCGCTTAAGGCATTGAATCACTCTGCAAACTGAAAGCTTTGTAAATAATAACACTTGCAATTTATCTTTTATAAGATATTTTACCGTTGAGTTTTTATTAAATGTTCTGCACATGGTAGCTGGCATAGCTTGGAATGAAGCTTGGCGAACACTAACCTCTCCATCCTCAAAACTATACAACCTGACTTAACTCGGTTAAGCATGTGCAACTCAGATGTTACTGAGATCTTGACTCGGTTAAAACTATAATGTGTCCTAGTGCATCAATATGCATGCTGACTTGGACTTACTATCATGTCTGGAACTGATGTAGGATGGCTTGTATGCACAGTTCCAGTAGTCTCCTTGAATGATTATTTGGTGATGGTAGATCCACCCAACTCACTTCTTTTGGTGTCATTCGATCCTTCATTGTTTTGATCTGAACTCTCAGGAGATTTCCTTACCCACTACTGATTCATTTGAGTTCTGATTTTAGAAACTTTTTCTTTGCCTTTCTCAAAACCAGTATCCACTTTCTTTATGTTCATGCAATTCTTGCTTAGATGAACGAGTTGTTTACATACATAACATGTCTTAGTAGGATTCCTTTTTCTAAGGTGATTCTTTACACAATTTGCACCAATATTCCCATATTCACCACAATGACAACATCTGCTCCATGTGTTGTAATCCCAACCAAAAATTGCTTTAGCTAGTTATTCAACAGGGTTCCATTTCTTAGTTCTGCACTTGGAGGATTTGTGACCTTGTTTGTTACAATTGAAACATTTTCCTTCAAACTTAGGTTTCTCAGTACATTCACTTGACCTATGTCCATGTTTGTTGCATCTATAGCATTTACCATTAAACTTTGATTTACCATTGCTCCAACACTTCTTTGTTGTGTGCCCTAACTTGCCATAATGATTACATAGGTTTTCTATTCTTTTGAGTTCCTTGCTATAAGGATTCACCTTGTTCAGTATAACCTAATCCAGTCTGTCCATGATGTATGAGTTGAATTTTCTCTATCAATTGATCCACACTTCCTTGTGAATTCATCATGCTCTCATTTGTTTTTTTTTCAATATTGAGATCATTCTGCAGTCTTTCATTTTTTGTTCTTAGATTGATAACTTCTCGATTTTCATTATTCAGTTGATTTATCATATTTACTTGTTGAAGTGACAAATGATGGATTTCATTTTATTTTTCCTCTAATCTTGTACTCTGAAATCTTTTATCTTATTGTGCCATTTCTCTGTCATTTTCTACTTGACTCTTTTATTCTATTACTTCACATATTCTGATTGAATGAATTTCTTGTTCTCTTTTCAATTTTTTGACTTCTTCATGTAAATTTAGATTCTTTACAATTAGGTCTTCAATTGCTCTTCGGAACTTCTTTCTTTTCATAAGTCATCAATTCTTTCTTCTATATAACTTTTTCCATTCATCTGTACTACTAAATCTTTTCTTCTTTTCATGGAAAGAGAGAGTTGCTCCTTGAGTTTTTTGATTTGATCCATGGCCACTTGTAGATCTATCTTTTCATTTTCAATGGCTTTCTCCAGTCTGTATATTTCCATTGCCTCTGATCTTTTCTCAAGTTGTTAAGCTTCTATAAAGAGAACCTTTGTGCTATGGTACCAATTGTTGGAAATATGCTGAGTCAAAGTGACTGAGAAGGGGGCATGAATCAGGAACCAATAAAACTTAATCCTTTTAATCCAATATTAGATTATCTAATCTAATTGCATGCATGAAATGAAAAGTAATTAAACATCCACAATATTTGACACACTATTTGGTTACCCAGAAACCTTCCAAATAGAAAGTAAAACTGGGGTGGGTATGATACCCACAATACTTATTACTACAGTATAAATTTAGCCTATTAAAGCTTACAATTGACCACTTCTAATGGCCTACCTTGTTAGGAGAAATAAGGATTGTTTGGTCCACCTTGTGAAAGGATTTAATACAATAAAATTAAGTAATGCAACTCTGTTAGGAGATTTATGAAGGATTGTTAGATCCTCCTGGTTAGAGGATTTTGCTGATGCACTTGTTAGGATGAACTAGTAGATGATCTTCAATGCAACTCTGAATTGCTGAATAAGATCCAATGATATAAACTAATCACCTGACTGTGATGGATGAGTCTCTATTGTTCCTTATACTGTTGTAGCCTCTTAAACAATCTATCTCTTCATATTCACATACATGCTTCTATTCATATATTTACTTCCTTTATTTTGGATAAACAAAATACTTTATATTTATACCTTATCCAAACCAAATGCAACTGTAATTAAGCTTCCATAAGATAAATTAATATCTAACAATATAAGCTAATTCGGCCCAAAACTTTCACTCGGGTCCAGTGATCCACTCGAGCAATACACTAGCACTCAGGCATTATGCTGGCACTCAGGAAATATACTAATCTCTGGCACACGAGCTACTCTGATCACTTGGGTAATACTAATTACCACTATCTACTCGGTCGACACTACCATTGCTCGGGTTACATTGTAACTGCTCAGGTTGTACTGTTGGCTCGATCAACACTGTGATGACTAAGTGTTTTGGCACTAATTGACAATATGTCTTTCCATAAGGTTATCAAATGAGAAATTTTTTAGCAAATATATTAGTAAAATAAATAATAATTGATAATTTTCAAGAAGCAACAAACTATATTGATAGCAAAAGTTGAGGTGTTGATTTAAGTGTTGCACGTAGAGCATTGATGAGAATGATTTCTAGTAAGAAATTGTATCAAAAAAAAAAACTTCAAACAAATTCTCAATCATTGAATGTATCTAGAAGATTTTTTCAAAGATGTATTAGGAGGAGAAATATGTTAGATGAAAACATTAAAAATAATTGGGTAAATATTTGTAGAGTTCCTCAAAAAGACAAAATTTCTGAAGATGTAAAAGGATAGCTCATTGAATATTGGATCGACCACTCTCATGTTTCTTCCAATAGAAGGGAGACTATATAGATGATAGATGAAGATGGTATAAAAATTGGCATTTTAATGTATTTTCAATTTTTTTGAAATATATACATGTGAGTTTGACTTTTATCTTAACTCTTGATCTAAACATGTACATTTATAAATTCATATTTGTAATAGATATTGATTGATCTAATCCTTATAATTGTCAAACAATTACTGGTATTAGAAGTTTACATCAAATCATGACTAGGGGACATAGCAAGCCTTGTTTTATTCAAGTAAGAGAAAAATCATGCCTTCGTGTTGACTGCATTAAGAACAACACAAATACTCAATGTGAGAACAATAGAGATGGATATATTTCAAAATAGAAAATAAAATGATTATTCACAATGCCTCCTTATGAAGATAGTGATATTAATATAGATATTCATGATCCTATATATTCAATTGATTATTCAAATGTGTTTCTGATTTTGTTGTTACAGGTACATGCACACACATGTTCTTTTCAAAATACAAAAAATTTAATATTTTTTATTAAATATTGTTCAATAAGCTATTTTACTTTTGTTTGTAATTTATGGTCTATGGGTGATATTTTTTCCATGGTTGCGGATCCTAAAAATACAGAAGGTGTAGATTATTATCTACTAAGATGCATGAAACAAAAATGTGAATTGTCAGAATCAATCAAAGATGGTGATGGACAACCATGTCTCACTAGATCTTTATTTTTTGAAGGCACCTATTATCATAAAACAAATATAGATAAAAATGGTGTTACATTTATAGATTACATTTCAGGCCAAAAAGTGCTACATTATAGTCACTTGGTTATAGCAACAAGATTGTAGATGGAGACATTGTCAAAATGAGGACACGACAACCAAAAGTGGAGGTTTTCTATTGAAGATCATGATTTTTTTTAGAGATAAAAAAAATAGAGAGGATCTTGACTATATGTACTAGGAGCTTTAAGGTAAACTTCTTATTCTACATTACTCTCATTGAACACATATTTTATAGGACCACATATATTTTGTAGGACCATATATCTAGATCTATATAGACTTACATTTTGTTTGGATGAAATTATTTTAATGTTAAGTTTAAATTAGGATATTGTGGATAGGTGTGTGTGTGTGTGTGTTTTGGAATAATGGAATGACATGTAATGAGAGGGGAGGGGTGAATCAGTACCCCTAAAACTTTTTATCAATTAACCTTAATCCTTTTAGTAATCAATTCATTGTATTACCGACCATATATGATATTCTTATCTTATGCATGTTATATCAAATCAAAAAATTAATTTGCATGTAGAAATTCATAGAAACATTCATGAAATGTATTGACACATGACACAAGATTCAATAACACAGAAAACCCCTATTAGAAGGTAAAAAATGTGGTGGGGATGAAACCCACAAAACTTCACTATCTATAGAATGGAAGGGGCTAGTTAAGGCTTACATGTTTGATCATTTCTGATGATCTTACCCTGTTAGGAGTAACATGTTTAGACTAATTGAGGTATACTTTGTTAAGAGCTTTAGCTACATAATTAAGTGTGCAATCGATTAAGAGATTTACAAAAGGATTGTTAAATCCACCTTATCAAAGGATTTCTTCTATTTTCTACACTTTTTATAATGTAGTCAAACATACTTATTGACCTAAGTATATGCAATCTATAATTGTTGAGTACAGATCCATTAAAGTTCACAATATAATGTATCACCTATAGTGATTGATCAATACCTCTGTTCTTCTCAGTAGCCTTGAATCTTGTTATTTATAACCGATTCCATCTTTTGTTGTTCTTCTGCATAAAACTGTGTCTCTGATCCTTAGATGTGTTTGTCAGCTACAATCATGATCACATCATCTTGTTCTGGTTGATTACACATCTGTTTATACAATGATTTTGACCTGAATGAGTTTTACGCACTACAATGATAAATCTATGATCAAAGGTTTACAACTTGACTTTGATCTCTTAGTTTGCATGTTTTCAATCAGTTAGACTAATTAAAACAATTATAATTGCTTTACTTGTCCCTTAAGAAATGGATTTAAAGCAAATCAAAAAGCTAAATATAAAATACAAGTGTTTTATCTGACGTGTAAGTCAGATCCACATTTCTTGGAATTATAACTGTCTCTTGGTAGAATGGTGCTCAGGTTGCTTTGTAGTCTGTCTTTCGGGTTCCTCTGTTGTCTGCTCTATCAGGTTCCTCTATTATCTACTTATCGGGTTCCACTTCAACATTTTTGGGTTGCACTTGTAAACTATGTTGTCGAGTTCCCTTGTGAAGTTGTCTGTCGAGTTCCCTTGTACTTAACATTTTTTGTGACCTCTGTGAACTGCTATGTCAGGTTGCACTAAATCTATCTTTTAGTGTTGGTGTTACTGATGATTCAAGAATATTTTCCCTTGTATACTAATGGAAAAATATGTCATAAATCTCCCCCTTTGACATTAGTATCAAAAACTTATATGTGCAAAAACTAAAATGTTTAGTATATACACCATGTCATCACTTTGTCAATATGACTCCCCCTATGTGTATGCACTGGTATAGTATATTTACATGTATACACACTTATCATCTCCCCCTATCACCTTATTAATTCCCTCTTTGACACATACTATTTCCCCCTTTATCATATCATTTCCCCCTTTTTTATAATAAGGGCAAAGGTGTAAATACTTACAACTTGTCAAAAATGTGGGAATGGGAGTTCTTCATGTCTTCCATCATTGTCTCCCATTTCTCCTGAAGGTGTTCCAGGGCCATGTTCTCCAATGCAATTATTTCATGCATATCATAGATGTTATCGGTGATAGACATCTCCAGGGTGGAAATCAATTGTCTGGCCGTAGTCATATGTTGTTGCAGTAATGTGAGATTAGGTAGAAGTAGAGCCTGGAGCTCGGTTACCTCATCTATAAATTTTTTTTTTGCCTCTAAAACCTCAAGTCTCAACCTTTTAGCTTCAATAATCTTCTCATAATGCAACTTTATTACATTGTCAATGGTTGTAAGACATGTGCACTAGCATTTAGATCTGCATCTATCTGTGCAATCTTTTCACTATTCTCCTTAGTGAATTGCTCTATTGTGCACAACTTCTGAATTAAGGTTATAGATTCTAAAATGATTGGTTCTAATGCACTGACTAGTCCAGATAGCTTTACCTTGTTCTCAGTCACTTCTTGGCTGATTTTCTCTGTCAACTTGTATTGATATTTCTGTTCTGCATGTTCTTCTATGGCCTTTTCTACATCCACATTATGTGATGTGATGGCATTTGTAAGAACTACTAATTGATCAATGATAGAAGCATCTTGATCGATTATGGTATTAGGTACTATCTTCTAGAGTATGTCCTTTGTGGCTTCTAGTACCTGTGTATCCTTTTTATCCTTTTTAATCTTATCTTGGATAGCTTTTCTTTTACAAAATTTTGCATACTTTTTAAGTGACTCTGGATCCAATGTCCTCAGATCACAATCTAGTATTTCAATTATCTCATCCAATGTAACTAGATTTTTATTCTTCTTCTTCTTTGAAATTGTGGTGGAGGCAGATGTATGTACTACCATAGAAATTTATTTTTCTTTGTCAGATGTGCTTGGTGAAGGCTTTGGTGGTGTTGTGCCTTTTTCCTGTTGTTCGGTGTCTACCTGAAGGTATGGTGTGGATGTCTCCTCATCAACCTTAGCTTTATTAGAAGCTTCTCCTTTGGTATCCTTGGGAGTGGAATCACCTTGTTTCTCTTCTTCACCTTTATCTTTTTGCTCTCCATCTATTTATTTTTGTTCATAATTTGTGTTTTTCTGTTCCTCTTCACTCTTATCCTCGGGTATGCTTGCATCATGGTTGGGTGACTTATCCTTTTCTAAGATGATATTGATAGCTGATATCAATAATGACATTTGGCCTGGTATGTTAATTTGTGCAACATATATTGTTGTGTCTTGTTACTTGGATTGCTCAGAGATAACAGTGACATCTTCATCTTCCTTTACTTCATCGGCAGGATCTTCAGTGATATCAATTTTTGTCACATCTTGGTTTGTGACATATGTTGTGTCCTATAATGAATGCAAAATCTGAGGAATGTCATCCATTATTTTACTAGATTTGGTGTTCAATTTTACTTGATTGTCATCCTCAGTGTCATTTATAAGAATGTGCTCTGGGCTCGGTATAGCCTTTGTTTCTTCATTGTGAGGTTTATTGGTAAGTTCTAATATTCTCTCGAGACTTGTATCCTTTTTGGGTACATCGAGTATTTTTCTCCAAGAATCCTCACTTTCTTTGTCAAGCTCAATTAGGTTTCCCTGTAGGACTTTGTAAGCTCTTAATTTTTTTGAGAACCTTTTTGAATGTAATTTCGTCATTTCTTCAATTTCTTCCATTTTGGACTTGGGTGGCATAACAAAAACTAGGGATCTTTCCCTTATCTATTTTTCAGAATTCAATGCAAATGTCCACCTTGCTGATAACATGTCTGGAAGTTCTTGAGGCATATTATTTTCAAACTGTGTTGGTTTATATTTGAATATACACATTATTG
This sequence comes from Thuja plicata, assembly GCA_018584345.1. Lineage (NCBI taxonomy): Eukaryota > Viridiplantae > Streptophyta > Pinopsida > Cupressales > Cupressaceae > Thuja > Thuja plicata. The sequence continues at coordinate 706,348 of MU226218.1, forward strand.
TGATGATGGCTTCTTCTATCTTGTTTTGATCCTCGGGATTCAGAGTTAGCCATTTTCTAATATTAGGCTCAGTTATTGAACTTGACCTGATGATTGATGTTGCAACATCATCAATTGTGGTAGGAAGTTTTTTCTTTACAAGTTGCTCATATTTTTCAGTGTCTTCTATATCTTCCTTGCTTTGGATGAATTTTATTCTTTTCATCCGTGCTTGTTACCCAATTTGAGGCTTTCTCTTATAATTCCTCACTTGTCATTTCTTTACCGGTGATGAACTTGCATATTTAGTTGTTTGCATTCTAGTCCTTGATGTAGTAGTAGTCCTTGGTTTCTTTGTAGGTGGTGGTGGTGGTGCATTGGACTCTATAGATTCAGAGTCACTCACATGTTCACCTTCACCAATGGGTGTCTATCCCTCGGTGTCTAGCTATTCTTCTGTCTCTTCATCATCTATCGATAGCTTTGTCTTAAGTGTCTTTACCATTTTGTCTTTCTTTTTGTCGATCTTCTTCAGTACTAGGCTAGTCTTTATTATTTCCTTAGCCTCTTCATAGGTTCAAAACCTTGGTTGTGACTTGTCTAGTGGTTCATTCAATAATGCTTCAATAGCATTGGTGGCTTGATCTATGTTGATCTCATAGTCAAGTGGTGCTAACCATGCTGTCCTCGGTACAGCTGGTTTGATCAAGGTGGTATCGGTGTCCACCATAAAAAAAAAAATCTGATTTATATTGTTCTACTAGTTGTTTTGGTATCCTCATCTTTTTTGCATTCTATCCTTAAATCTAATAAAGTATTCATCCATGAATGATGTAATTTTTTCACCTAGTGACTTGATGAATTCACTGATTTGAATTGTCACTGGTTGGGTAGTGTCCTAGTTGACATTACCAATAGATGGAAAGAAGTCTTGAAAATAGAAAAATATGCACATTAGAAGTGATCTAAACTTACATGAATTGGACTTAGTAGACCCTGATTGTCCTCATGTTCTCATATAATGGTTTCAGTAGAAGCTCAGATAAGTCTAACTGTAGACCCTTTGTAATACCCACCTCTTATGTTGCTTTTCAGTTCGTGGATGCCAAACTCTTTTAGGCATTTTGGATGTATGTGTGGATTTAATCAGATGGTTTAGATGATATTATGTGTTGCATTTCAGTATGTTATTGATCTATTGTTAGTATGTTATATCATTGGTGTATAGGTGATTTATGGTTGTTTAATGATGCTTATGTATATGTTAGGATTTCATTTCGATTATGGTTTTCTAACAATACTGACCTTAGATTTATATGTACATGGATCACTGTATGTTTCATTACTGTTTGATGTGCTTGGTATGGTATGGGACAGAGTCATAGTTACTTGCTTCGGCGAGATCCACATGATAATCTAGTCTCAAACATTGTTTTCTATATGATATATGTATGTATGTTCATCTGGTGATGACAGGTTTGCAGGTACCGGGCTACGTCTTCCCTGAATTGGCAGGAGTGAGCGTGCCCTATCGCATTAATCTCAATGGTAAGAGAGGGGAGATAGTTTTCAGGTCTAAATCCTATCCCAAACCTAATTGTCCTAGTTAGAGGACAGGTATCTGTCTTGACTACCCTGACCGAATTCGTATAGTTGATAGGAATTCGTGTATCCCTTTCTTTGATCATGTTTGATTTCGCTTGTTTTTGGTTTCAGGTGCTTGATGTGATTATGTGGGTGTTAAATCATGTTATTTATTTAATTGAATATTATTGCAATTAATTATTAAATATAGGGTATTTAATTAATTGAAAATTAAAGTAAATACCTATGTTTAATTGAAAGTTTAATTAAAGTGCAATTATTGAATAAATATATTTAATTGAATAAATAATGGAAAATTAGAGTAATTATGATTTTATACTTAATTAAATAATTAAATATTTAGTTGCATGGATTATTGTGATGTAAATATTTAAGTTATTTAAATTAATATTTTATTAATTACATGTGCAAGATTTGGTTGAAAAAATATTTTCAACTCAAGAGA
>MU226218.1:709922-730960 GCA_018584345.1 Thuja plicata
ATGACTTTTATTAAATACCTATGTTGCACTTAGGACTATATAATTTTGTAATTATAGCTAAATTGGTAATTATTCCGTAGATGTATTTATATGCTAAATTTATAAATAGATTTATAGGATATGTTAATGTTACCAATATGAAGTATTTAATTATCTTTGGATAGTAATTGTAATGGGTAAATGAATTTGCATGATTAGGGATCATAAATTTATTTATTCCTATGTTAACGTTGTATTTAGTTTAGCACATTCTAAATATGAGCTATCGTATTATGATGTGTCTTGGGTGTGTGTATATGAATTGAATGTCCTCCTATGTGTTCATGCTTTCGGGTATCTGTTGGGTAGATGACCGTAGGACTTAAATCCAGAGGTTCTAGGATTGTGCTTTCTGTATGATGTTACTATGATGTCAGTCATGATTATGTGAGTATGTCATGGACCCGATTTCCTAAACCCAACCTGATTAGATTTTGATGTATTGTATGGTCTTGTGAGTATACGGTGGATGTGTTTGTGGTTATTGAGAACCTATGTGCTCCTGAATGGGCAGGATGTGATTGGTGAGTATGTGTACCTTCATGTATTGATCTTGAGCCTAGGTAGGTTAACTAAGTGTAGAGTGGGGAAGTGGCTTGCAATGGGGGTCCAGGACCCTAAGCGGTTACTAGGTAAACCCATTGGCAAGTTACTTAATAAGTGGAAATATAATACATTAAATGGGTTTAAAATGAATTAATAAGATGTTTGAGTCTCTACCCATGCCTTGAGTGTTGTCACACGATAGGATGGGAGATGGGATCCTTGTCTTTGCGAAAGGATCATTGAGCCACATAGTGTCACTTGGATGCCAGGGTCAAGAGGTACTACTAGGGTTACCTTCAAGGTTGGACTTATGTGATGACACTTCCCTATCTATAGCTTAGGTTATCCTATGTGTGTCAGTTACTTCTGGTGCTATTTAGTATTCCTTGGTTTGGATTAGAGTGCTTCTAGGATCTTCCTTTGCATTGAAGTTTGAGGTCATGTGTATCTTGGTTGTATTCTTGTTGTATACCCTGTGCGATGGGCCTATTACTATCTCCTCAGCACGGTGGGAGTGGACCTTTGGTTCCACGTAGTTGGGTGTTAGTGATTCTTATTACCATTGAGATTCTGACGGATTCTTCTTCATGCTTGGATGTTCCTTGTTGCAGTTTCATCTTCATAGTCTTTTGGAGACTTGCTCAATTATTTGGGTTTTGTATTTATACCATATGTTTATATTGGTTATCATCCTTGGAGGATGCATTGTATTGTTTATTATGTATTATTACATACCCTGCGACTTGTGCAGCGGATGTTGATTAGGTAGTATACCTTATGGTATCAGTTGTATATGTAATCATTATTATGAGATGTATGTTATTGGTTTCAGATTATGTAACCTTTATGTCAGTTCTTATATTTCTATTCCTAGATTAGATGTTTAAGTAATTCTATGTCAAGCAACCCTCGAGGAATGTTAATCATCTATGAGTTGTATTTCATGTATGTCATGTACTTCATTGTGTTGCTTCCGCATTGCTATTAATATTGTTTGTAAACATTTAAAAAAAAAATTATTCTGTGAGCTTAGTGTCGTGTTTAGGTTAAGTTCTCCTGGGTTCCCTGGCGGGGCATTACACCCTTCTTTACAATCTTGTGGGCAGTGTCAACTACTCCACATGCAATACTATTCATTCTGGTGGCTTGGAATATCTTGTATCCCAGTACACATGCAACAAATCTTAGTTCAGGATCTTTGATGGAGTTCACTTACAATCCTTTGCCATCCCATTCTGCACCTGTCATCTTCTCAATTTTAGGGTGAGGAGGGTGTTTATGTGCCTTGGCCTTGTCAGTTATAGGATAACCGGTCACAGCGTGTATCACATCTCTGGTGATTTTTTTTGGCTCATCCAGGAACATCTTTCGGTTATGCACTCTGCTCAGCACTATCCAAATCCACTTGGTCTTAAACTCCTTTGGGAACATTAGGGCATTTGTCAACCCTTTCACCTCTATATTTTTATGTTCATCCTTGATGGTTCCATTTGTGAAAAGCTTCTTGTAATCTTTCTCAACTTCCAGATCTCTAATTTCTGCAACTTTGTAGTGGATATATGATCAAACATCCTCAATCAGTAAAAACCTAGGTGGTATGCCTAAAAATGCACCAGCATCATCGGGTTGCGAAGAAACCTATGGATAGAACTTGTATTTTGGTTCCTCACACATGGTGTTCTTGATTAAGTTAACCTTTTTCTCCTTGGCTTTCTTGATCTTGGAAACGTGAGATGTGGTTGCCATGGTTTCTAAAAAATTAGGGATTTTCTTGTCAATTACAGTGAGCTTGGTGATTCTTTAGTTACTCACTTGTCTTGTTGTAGTTGTTGTTGATCTATCTAAATGTTGTGAATGTGTTTGGAATGCTCTACAATCTGGTCTCTTTGTTTTTCTCTTCTCTTCTCTTTGCTCTGTTTCTCTCTGAATCACTTTGTGAGAAAATGAGCTATTCCGTTGCCTTTTTATAGACAATGCCCTAAGTGGTGTAATTAATGCTCTACCCACTTCTTGGTGTTTGAAGATAGATTCTCTTGGATATCACACAAAATTCTAGCTTGGGGTAAGTGACAATTCTCTTGACCTTTCCCATGTTTACCGACAGGGCTCGGTAAGTGGCGAAGACTTCAATGTCTTTTACATGATTATCGATGAGTCTCAATTTACATTGTTAACTTGGCTTTCATATGTACACCAACAATTTTTGGTATGTATTGACCAACGTGATTGCATTTCACAAATTGATAACAAGTAATACCACAGTGCATCTTTATTCATGCTATTTTGGCATTTTATCAATGTATAAAGGAACTAATGTAAAATACGGCTTGGTATAGTGGAGTTTCATACTTACTTGTTCTACTTAGGTGTTGTTCGTGATGTCACTAGATCCATTGGATAAGGTGTCACCAATTGCATTTCTTGGTCCAACATCACCAGTGTTTGTATCTTTCCTCCACATTTTGTTTCTCATCTTCCTGATGTCTTTAATGGTATTTCCATTGGAAAAAGTGATTGCCTCTGTCACTCAGTCTCTGCAGTCCTTGCTTAGATGACCAACCTTATGATAGTGTAAACATGCCATTTTGATATTAGTCTAGCTTCTAGACCTTCTCATCCATTTTCTCATTTAGTTTGCAGCTATGTGTCCATATCTACCACATGTTGTGCAATTTTTGCATGTGTTGTAATCCCAAACATATGAGTTACCGACTCTTCTCGGTTGATAAGAAGTTTCTTGTTCTTTTGGCTTCCATGCTTGCTTTTTCTTCCTCCTACATTCAAGAGATGTGTGCCCATGCATTTTTCAAGTAGGACAATACTTTTCCATGTAGGTTTCCTTATTTGGTTGTTTCACCGTAGATTTACATTCATATGCTTTATGTTCTTTCTTCTTATAGTTATAACAATTTCCAATGAATGTAGATGTGGATTTAGGAATAATTTTAATTTTTCTCCTACAAACATTTGATGTATGGCTTGGTTTTCCACAGTGATTGCATGTCTTCTTTCTTGGTCTTGGATTTGTGTAGACATCTTTTGGATCAGCTTGGTGTGATGATTCTCCATGCTTAGTATACCCTAGTTTGGTATTGTTGTTAACACTTCTTTGTCCATCCAGAAAACCATCCATTCTTTTTTTACTTTCTTCAACTCTCTTGATCATATCATTGTGTTGCTACTAAATTCTTACTTCATGCTTTATTTTTTCATTTTATTCTCTTATCTCACCAATAGCTTCCAATTTTCCATTAATCTCTATGTTCAGTCGGTTTGCTTCCTGAGTCATAAGAAATATTTGATTGGTGATCTCATGATGATGTTCAATAAGTCTTTGTATTTCTAATTCTCTTTCTTGTATCTTTTCAGTGATCTTCCTCCTATCATCAATGGCTAGTGTTCTTTCTTGTTTAGCTTGTCTAGCATCATTCATAACATCAATCATTCTTACCATATGTGTCTCTTGACCGATTTGCAATGATTTCACTTGTCCAGCCAGATGTTGATTGATTTCATTCAGATTTGTAATGCTTCCTTCAGACGTGTCTGATGTATTGCTATATGTAGATCCTGTTGACTCAAATAAATCAGGTATCTCTTCTTCATGATAACCTATTTCATTACAATGAGATGCCATAACCTTTCTTTCATCCATTAACTATCTCATCTTGATTCTGACTTCTTTGTATTTCTCATAGAAGATATGTGTCTCCAACTTATGATTCTCAATACTATTTTCTAGCTTATACCTTTCCATAGTATGATCTTTTCTCTTAAGTATTTAAACTTTTCCAAATAAGAGATTTAAATCTGATACCAATTGTTGGAATAATGGAATGGTGTGTAATGAGAGGGGAGGGGTGAATCAGTACCCTTAAAACTTTTTATCAATTAACCTTAATCCTTTTAGTAATCAATTCATTGTATTACCGAACATATATGTTATTCTTATCTTATGCATGTTATATGAATCATAAACTTAATTTTCATGTAAACATTCATGAAATGTATTAACACATGACACAAGATTTGGTAACTCAGAAAACCCCTGTTAGAAGGTAAAAATTGCGGTGGGGATGAAACCCGCAAAACTTCACTATCTATAGAATGGAAGGGGCCAGTTAAGGCTTACAAGTTTGATCACTTCTGATGATCTTACCCTGTTAGGAGTAACATGTTTAGACTGGTTAAGGTCTACTCTTTTAATATCTTTACCTACACAATTAAGTGTGCACTCGTTAAGAGATTTACAAAAGGATTGTTAAATCCACCTTCTCAAAGGATTTCTTCTATTTTCTACACTTGTTAGAATGTAGTAAAAAATACTTATTGACCCGAGTATATGAAATATAGAATTGTTGAGTAAAGATCCATTAAATTTCACAATATAATGTATCACCTATAGTGACTGATCAATACCTATGTTCTGCTCGGTAGCCTTGAATCTTGTTCTTTATAATTGATTCCATCTTTTGTTGTTCTTCTGTATAAAACTCTGTCTCTGATCCTTAGATGTGTTCCTTGGCTACAATAATCATCACATCATCTTGTTCTGATTGATTACACATCTATTTATACAATTATTTTGACCTAAATGAGTTTCACGCATTACAATGATAAATCTATGATTAAAGGTTTATAACTTGACCTTGATCTCCTAGTTTGCATGTTTTCAATTAGTTAGACTGATTAAAACAATTATAATTTCTTTACTTGTCCCTCAAGAAATGGATTTAAAGAAAATAAAAAAGTTAAATATAAAAAACAAGTGTTTTATCTGAAGTGTAAGTCAGATCCACATTTCTTGGAATTATAACTGTCTCTCGGTAGACTGGCGCTCGGGTTGCTCTGTAGTCTGACTATTGGGTTTCTCTATTGTCTTCTCTGTCGGGTTCCTATGTTATCTTCATTTTGGGTTCTACTTTAACATTTTTAGGTTGTACTTGTAAAATGTGTCGTTGAGTTCCCTTGTGAAGTTGTCTATCAGGTTCCCTTGTACTTAACATTTTTGGTGACCTTAGTGAACTGTTGTGTCAGGTTGCACTGAACCTGTCTTTCGGTGTTGGTGTTACCGATGGTTTAAAATTGTTTTCCCTTGTATACTAATGGAAAAATATGTCATCATACACACACACACACATATACACATGTATATACATATATATACACACATATACACACACATATATACATATATATGTTTACATATATATATATGTGTGTGTGTGTGTGTGTGTGTGTGGATGTGCATATATTATTAGGTCTAAGAATTTGCATGGAAATGTTCAACCCTTTATTTATGGATTCATTTATGCATTTTTACTAAGAGGCTTATTTTTGTCCATCAATTTATGCCCTTCATATTAGGAGATTTCTTAAATATGGATGTACATGTAATTAAATACTTAAGAAAAATTAATACATGTATAATATTTAAATGAGATTTCTAGAGGTCTAAGTTTAATCTAATACTTTTAATTTACCTGTGTTATATGATGAATAGGATCAACAAGTGACTACAAATATCCATATGTCGAACCCAACATAGTCTTCTATGATATATAAAATTCAAAATTCAAAAATTATAACTCCAGAATATAAAAATTCAATTCAAATTATAGCAAGCTATACTTTTTAAAATCTATTTAAATTTATACCTTATTTGCAACTTATAATTCTCTCTTAATTCTACTCATGTCCCAAGAATGTAAGGACATTGCATCATAAAGGTGTGCACCCATAAGTATATTGGAATAAACTCCCCAAACCCTGGTATGAGGTATAGCATGAACATATGGTGGCTCAAGGGTAGGATCAACCAATGTATGACCAGGAGGAGGTGTATCCTGGTCAACTATTGTATGTTGGGGAGGGTTTGTAGGATGTATCAAAATATCCTCTTGTGGCACTGCACCCTAAGAATCTCCAACACCACCATGGCTTCTAGGAGTAAATGGTCTATGAAAAAATCACCTGGCATATGTTGATACCTCATGTGGCACACAAAGTTTTAATGCATTAATATGCATCTAAAATATCACTCAACAAGCATGCACCTACGTGATGCAAAGGATCATCGACTAACTATGAAATCTTAATAGGAGATGGTATGTCTACTTGGATGTAAGGATCATAATTGGTAGATGTATCATCAATAGGAGGAAAGCTAGTATGAGAATGCAACATGTATATCTTCCCATAGGATTAGATGAAATATGGTCAACCTGAGTCACAACAATCCAATACTAGAAAAAATATCTTAGTATCATTTGTTGCACTATTTATTGTATGTAAGAGTTCCAAGCATTTTTTAAGAAGCAAAAGGTTTTGACCAACCAATGCCTACTTATTAGTGAGTGCTCGCACATTAGGTTGTCTAAAATTATTTGATAACTTGCCCTTCCCGTACCTAGCATGCGACAAATAATATGTATATTCTACATCATAATCTAAATGAAACTCTAAAAATAATTATTTGCATAAATAAAGTGTCAAATCATCCTTTTGGGGCTAACTATGATGAGTGACCAACCATTGAGGATATATAAAAGGTTCCTTGAGTGCATATGTCCACCTAGTGATACGATATCCTCTAATTTTCCCTTTTTCATGATAATGAGGGAACATGCTCTTCGCATTAGCAGTAGAAACATCATTATTAGTTATTTTCCATTTCTTCACACCAACAACACTATAAGAAAGAGAAGTATAGAATGCATAAACATTGATATCATCATATGGATTATATGTTCGAACAATATTAATCATATGTACCAACTCATCTCAAATACTCATTTCCCTTTCCCTATTGGGAAGGACAAGGGTGTTGTACAACATGCATTCTAGCTATAGAAAATGCATAAACTTTAGAAAAATTTAAATCTCACACACACTCTCTCTCTCTCTCTCTCTCTCTCTCTCTCTCTCTCTCTCTCTCTCTCTCTCTCTCTCTCTCGGTGAACCCACAATAGTGGGTTACACTTTTTTGCCTAAACGGGCACTGAACTCTACATTTTGAAAAAAACTTTCAGATTCAGATGCATATTTCCATTAAACCGTTTGAAATCAGAAGATGAAGTAAACTAGAGTCTTTTAGGATTTTCTGTCTAGATTCTAAATATATTTTTTTCTTTTTTTTTAATTGATTTTAATGGTTTTTTTTCTCCCATGAAAACTGCTATGTTGTTGAAAACGTCATTTTCAAAGAGTTACATTGGCTTCATAGAGCATAATTTTTTTTATAAAATAGATATCAATGTGATTCTTTCAAATTTAGTTTTGTAACATCCATACGAAGGGCATGAAATTATTTTTATGATATTATCATGATTATTGCATATTTTATGAATGTTTGAAGTTGAGTAAACCGTAATTTTGACATACCTTGACTACAAAGCTTATAACTTATTGTGTATTTATCAAAATTAATTTTTTTAATAGAAAGTAGACTCAAAGACGAAGGGCACTGTTATTTTTCAATTTTTTTTCTCTTTTCTACTATTTTTCATTGAACGTCAAACTTGGAGGTTTATATTTGATTAAAAACCTACATTCAATGCACGTAAAAAAACATAGGCCTAATTAATTCAAAAATTGTCAAATCTGTATTCATTAGAAAGCTCGTTCAGAGTACTTGTGTGATGCAAAATAACTTCTCCTTATTCTTCCATTTGAGCCCTATGCTTGATCCCCAAAGCCATGAAAACTTCAGACTTGTGTCAACCTCTGCAAATGGCCTTTAATCAGAGACTTTTGATAGAAACTACTTTCTATCGAAAGTAATTGACTCAAATTGCCCTTAATCAAGGAATTTTGATATAAATTACTTTAATAGAAAGTTATTTTGATATAAATTACTTTTGATAGAAAGTACTTTCTATCAAAAGTCCCTACTTTCTATCGAAAGTACTTTCTAAATCTGTCTGCTTTGCAAATTTCAGGAGGAATTTCTTCCTCCAAAAAATTATAACCCACTATTGTGGGTGACCTCTCTCTCTCTCTCTCTATCCATCATTTAGAATTTTACATGTAAAATTTAATATTTTAATATTATTTTATAGTTAATGGCATGGTTTTATATCAGATTTGTTTCTATTTTACATGCGCATGTAATTTACTTAATTTTTAACATTTAGCACATGTTATCCCTAGATGGCATAACACAATCAAGATTATGTACCTCAAGATAAGGTTCCTTGGGGTAATGCACCTGAGGGTCACATGTCTAATGGTTGTGCACACCCTGATCTAGATTGTATTCCAAATATTGCGAGCATATTTCAGTTTTCTACCATAGAGATGGGCCAACTATGAGATTTCATTAGTAGATTTGAGGAGAGTCTGAACAAAGATATTTTTAGTACTATACTGAGGAGTCTTGAGGATTTGAGTGCACAAATTAGATCCCATTGTTCATTTACACCATAGGTTATTGAGGGTATTTTTTGAGAGGTGAGAGCTAAGGTCTTGGGTGATGTGTCCTTCGAGACGCTCCAGAGCCGTGTCCCTAAGAATATCATCAAACAAGAGGGCTTCCTATTTTATGAGGGGAAGGCCAAGGTGGGGGCATATCAAGTTACACAGTGTGTCATTCTTGAGATAGCTTTTAGGATATACCCTCAATTCCTTGCAGCACATGGTCATTATCCTAATAACAACTTCTCTATATTTTACACAACAGTTGTAAGCTAAGATTTGTTTGGGGCTCAACGTCAACTATCTAGATCTTTTTGGTTATTTTGGTCAAGGGAACAATAGATTTTTCCATCACGATCAATATCATAGGGTTGATCAAGTTGTACCTACTCATAGACAATTGGTTGGGTAGAGGAATCTGGCAGTGGCACCATCAATGGTTGTTACCGCTGATAGATTTATCATTGCTTCCCAGAGAGAAGCAGTTGACTGGATTGGGGGGATTGCATCTGTAATCACCAACATTAAGCCTAGCACACTTGAATGATATATTTGACTAGACTGAGCCAAATTAGATAAGCTTCTGAGGCATCATCTAGTGTTGTAGGATTGAGTGATGAGACATATAGAGTTTTTGGTCTTCATATGCCTGGTGATTTACGAGCTCTTTCTAGACAGCATAGTTACTTGGATATGACACTTTATTTTTTGGAGGACCTAATCTAGTCATATTCTTATACTACATACTTGTAGAGGATACCAATTGCTTCTATTAGAGATGTCATTAGAGTCTCGCAAGGCCCTATAGCTCCACTATCCCAGGGCATGCCATCAATTTGTACACAACACAGTTCACAACACTCTATGCAACATGGTGCCCCCGCAGATCACTTTGTAGTTGAAAAGGAAGAGATATAGGTTGGTGATGTTTGTATCAGAACTCAGGGCATAGAGGGATTTGAGGAAGACATATGAGGGTTGAGCCAGGTCAACGTTGGCAATAATATAGGATAATATATGGATATTCTATTGCATCCTTCTAACTGATCTACACCACTCCTCTCTCATCTACATACACCCCTACACTCATCACTAGATAGGGTTGGGACCAGAGATGGTGCACACCATGCAACTTCATTAGATGTTATGACGGTGCACATTGATGATCCTCCTACTCTTGAGACCCAGGTATTTAATTTGATTTATTTTTAACATCAATGTACACTTATTTAATTTTTAGTTTATAATGAACAATTAATTGTAGTCACATGTACTGATGTTCGTGGATGTATAATATTTTGTAGTCATAATTAGCCAAGCATATTACGTCCAGCATGGGTTTAGAGCATGTGTGCAAGAGAGGTTTGATGGAGGCGACACCTCGAGTGGTCAGGTAAGTTTTTAATATACTTTTAAATGAGTGTGTACATGTAAGTGTATTTATTATTTTAAATACTTTACATAATTATATATTTGTATATAACCAGTTGTTGTGTACTAAATTTACAGGGGTCATTTGCTACTTCACATCTAGGGGATGCTTAGGACACTCATTCAAAGGGTCACTATGTTTGTATGCATCTTGATGACTCCCTATTTTAGGGCATGTTGCATCTTTGTTTCAAGACATATACATTTTATTATTATATGTTTGACATTTTTAGTTTATGATTCGAGACATATTCATATGCTTTGGACCTAGACATAGATGATTTATGTGTGACATTTATGATTTGACATATATCTATATTTATATATAATTTGGATGTATACATAGATAATTTATGTGTTTATGGTTGACATCTAGATGATTTATGTGTTACATTTATGATTTCACATTATATAGATTTATGATTGGCATATAGATTATTTATACATGTTGTTTTTTATTTATGTTTATGTTTGATGTATAGATAGTTGTACATGCTAAATATATACATAGATGATTTGATTAGATGATTATTTAGATGTTTTTATCTCTAGATGACTTATGTGTTTATGTTTGACATATATAGATTATTATGATTTGATTAGATTCATTGATTTGATTAGATGCTTTGAGTTGATTCGATTAGATGATTGTACATAGATGATTTGATTTAATTAGATGCTTTATTTGATTTGATTAGATGATTATACATAGATGATTTGATTTGATTACATAGACATCTTTAATCTTAACACCTATTTGAAATCAATTGAATACAAGCAATAATCAAGTAACTTATATAATACATGCATAATCTTAAAAAATAATCTTTAATCTTAACACATATTTGACATTAATTTAATACAAACAATAATCAAGTAACATATATAACACATGTATTTAATATTAATAAATAATCTTTAATCTTAACACATATTTGACATCAATTGAATACAAGCAATAATCAAGTAACATATATAACACATGTATTTAATCTTAACAAATAATCTTTAATCTTAAAACCTATTTGACATCAATTGAATACAAGAAATAATCAAGTAACATATATAGTTCATGTATAATATTAACAAAGAATCTTTAATCTTAAAACCTATTTGGCATTAATTGAATACAAGCAATAATCAAGTAACATGTATTTAATGTTCATGTATAATCTTAACAAATAATATTTAATCAAACAATATATCTAAATAGTTATCTTGAGGATAGTGATGGAGCAGGAGCGGGAGGGAGGAGGAGGAGAAGAAAGTGCGGGAGATGAATTTTTGAATTTTGAAACTGGAGAAAAGTTGGGATCTGATGGATCTGCTGCGGGATCTACGACAGAGGGTGTTGATTATGTTGATAGATCTTCGTTAGAAGCCGAGGAAAAATCTGGTGGGTTTACCTTGGTACTGTCCAGCAAGGATGATGGGTCAGGCATGGGGCCACAGGCAAAAAAATCAAAAGATTCGAATGTTGGGGAAGATTCAACTAAAGGTAAGTCACATGGTTTCTCCACTAATCTAGGGAAAGGGAAATGTGAGGATCTTTTTGGAATAAAACCCTCGGGCAAGTCATTATTCCCCAAAGTTAATATTTTATCTCATCCACTGAAAGGAGAGTTTGGTATTGATATTCTTGACCTGTTAGTGGACCATACGATGTCAATCATGGCATCTACTTTGGTTGAAATTTTTTTGGGCCCAAGACCGAATATAGACTCAGTTAGATCTTTCACGGACAAGAAATAGAGGCTGAAAGGTCAAGTCAACATAGCTGCTATGCCAAAAGGTTTTTTCTCCTTTAAATTTTCAAATGGGGAAGACCTTTCTAAAGTATTGTGTGGTGGTCCTTGGATGATGGGAAAATATTCCTTATCTCTGTGAAAATGGACTACTAGCCTTGACTATAATTATAGTTTTTTTACAGCGGCACCTATTTGGGTTCGCCTCCCTGGGATGCCTTTGGAATATTGGCACAATGATATATTGATAGCCATATCAGGAGCCTTTGGGGAGCTTCTCTCTATTGATCCAATGACAATAGCAAGAACAAGACAAGTGTGTGCAAGGATTTGTGTAAACATTCAGCAGGATGCAAATCTTCCTCATGTGAGAACTTTGAAATCAAAACTGGGGTCATGGATTCAAGAGGTGGAATTTGAATCAATGCCTTTTGCATGCTTCATATGTAATAAATTGGGTCACTGGGTGAAACATTTCCCTCAGAAGCCTCAAAAGGAAAAAAATAAAGATCGGGATCAAAATAAAGGACAGAGAATGGAATGGAAAAAAATAGAGGAAACTAATATCCCTCCAACAAACTTGGATGAAAATAGCGATCAGAAGGATAATGGAACATCTGAAGAAAAAAATGAAATTCATTAGAAGGAGAAAAAAGGGTAAACTCAAATAAGAATAGATCAAGAATTAGTAAAGCAAGCACCAAAAGAAAGGACTAATGACCCCACAAGTCCAAAAATCTTCGCAAAAGAAAAAGGGGAACCTTTCATAGGAGAAATTAAATAGAATGAACAAAGGTTAGAAGAAAATATGACTCCTTCCAAAGGTGAAGAAAAAGAAAGGGATTCTGAAGAAGATGAGCTCTTGGAAGGAACATAAAATATCATAACATAAAGGTCAGAGGAAAGACTAGAAAATGAGAATGATTTAACTAGAGGAAGTAATAAGGATTCTCCATTTGATCCAAAATAGTATGATAAATAGAAAAAAAAGAAAGATATAGACTCAGAGGACAAGGAAAACTCTTGGTAAAGAGTGGGAGATTCAAAGAAGGGATTGGGAAAGAAAGGCTCTAAATCCCTCCAAGGAACCTATTCTGCTTACGAGTCAAATATAAAATCAGGGAAGAAACCTAAGATTTCCCTAATGGGGAATCCCAATTCGAAGTTGATAAAAAAGAATGGATGTCAAAAACTAGGAGTCCTGACAAGAGGCCAGCAGAAAGCTGATATAGGAGCTCCAAAACCAGATAAAGGAAGAAAATATGAGAAAAATTAGAGGGAAGAGGAAGCTAAATAGAATATTGCTGATGGAAATCAACTCACCATCCATCAGGTTTGTTCCCCAATCCTTAAATGAAGATAATTTCTTGGAATATTTGAGGACTCAATGGTCCTCATGATAGCAAGATGTAGTTAGGAATTTAGTTAGAGATTCTAAACTGGACATCCTTTTGATTCAAGAAACTAAGATGATAAAAGAAAAAATAGAGAATCTGAAACTGTTAAAAATGAGAATTTTTTTGGTAGTAGTGTTGAAGGGGCTTCAGGGGGTTGGCTATCTTTTGGAATCAATCCTGCTTCGATTGTCAGCTCCTAAAAGAAGAAAAAAACTTTCTAGCAGCTAAATTTTGGATTTTAAAGGATAACTTCTCTTGGATCCTTATTAATGTTTATGCCCCAATACCAAATCAGGAAGATTAAAGCTTTGGAAGAAGTTGCATGATGTTATGGAAACCTACACTAAGAACAACTACTTGATAATGGGGGATTTTAACACCCCTTTGAAGCAGGAAGATAAATCGGGAGGGAACTTGTCTCAAGTGGAAAGTAGGGTGGATTTGATGGATTTCATTATTAATGAAGGTCTGTTGGATGTTGATATGGAAGGAAACAATTATACTTGGTCTAATCGTAGGGTGGGAGCTGATCTTATCCAAGTTAAGCTTGATAGGGTGCTCATCAATCTGGACTGTATACTAAGCACTCTTGTGCTCTTTCTTCTCTTTCCACAATTGGATCGGACCATTTTCCTATTTCCTTTAATGTTACTCCTTTCTTAGGCAAAAGAAATCCTCCCTTCAGATTTAAGAGGATGTGGCTTGACCACCCTGATATGGAGAATAAAATAAGGGAATGGTGGAATATAAAGGTGGAAGGAACAACAATGTTCAAAGTGGTTAATAAATTGGCTAATGTAAAATATAATGTTAAACATTGGAACAAGAATGTCTATGGGGACATTTTTCAATCCAAAAATAAAACCCAAATGGACCTAAAAGATATTCAGGAGGAAATTCAAAGAAATGGCCTGATAGAAATATTGAAATCCCAAGAGAATCATGTTCTTGCAGATCTCCACAACATCATTTCTAAGGAGGAGATCTTCTGAAGGCAGAGATCCAGATCTCTCTGGTTGAAGGTAGGAGATAAGAATACTATATTTTTCCATCTTACTACTCTTAAACACAAGGCAATAAATAGAATCCACTCCCTATCTTCTACTAGAGGTAAAGTTACTAAAGAAGAGGAAATAAGGGAAGAAATGATGGGATACTTTGCGATCGTATTATCGAAAGAACAAAATCTTAACTTGGAAGACCAAGGGAAATTACTTTCTTTGATCCCTTGTAAAGTGGATCATCCTTCTAATGCTTTCTTAAAAGCTATTCCTTCAGATACTAAAATAAAGAAGGCAATTTTTTCTTGTAAGGGAGAAAAATCTCCTGGTCCTAACGGGTTTTAGATGATTTTCTTCTAGCAATTCTGGAGCATCACAGGTAAAAATGTTTGTTCAGCGGTTAAAGAGTTCTTTGGAACAAAATCTATTCTTAAGGAATTAAATTCTACTTTTATAGCCCTCATTCCTAAAAAAACTGGAGTTGATACTATTGATGGCTTTAGACCTATAAGCCTCTGTAAGTCTTTATACAAAATCATCTCTAAGGTCGTTACATCTAGACTGTTGAGCTTACTTCCTAATCTAATTTATCCTCAACAGAATGGTTTTGTTTCAAGAAGACTGATCTTGGACTCTATAATTGTGGTTCATGAGAATATTCATTCTCTCCAAGCCTCCAAAAAATAAGGGTTCCTAAAGAAATTGGACATGTCAAAATCCTACGATAGAGTGGATTGGTCTTTTCTTTCTAATATTCTTAGGTCTTTTGGATTTGATAAAGATGTGATCATAATTATAATGCAATTGGTTTCTACTGTGACTTCTTCTGTGCTTGTTAATGGGGGATCCTCTAATTTTGTTCACCCCACTAGAGGTCTGAGGCAAGGAGATCCAATTTCCCCCATCCTCTTTGTTATAATGGCAGAAATGCTTGGGAGATACATCAATATCATGGTGATAACTGGATAGATTTTTTGTCTTTAACCTTCCTCTACTCTATAGAAATGCTCACATGAACAATTTGTAGATGACACTATAATGATGGGGGAAGCCTCTATGAAAGAAGCAAGGAATATGAAAAAGGCTCTGAATACTTATACTAATGCTTCTGGACAATATATAAATTGGGAGAAAAGTTCTCTTTTTTTCAGCAATACTCCAGAAGAAAGACAAAGGAAGATCTCTACCATTCTAGGTTACAAGATTGGGAATTTCCCTTCTTTCTATTTGGGTCTCCCTTTATGTCACAAACCTGATGAATCTTTCTGGAATGGAATCCTTGACATATTTCAAAAAAATAGGAAGGATGGAAAGGAGAAACTCTAAGTCATGCTGGAAAATTCCATCTTCTAAAAGCTATTCTTCAAAACCTTCCAATCTATGCGCTCAGTCTCTTCAAAATACCTCAGAAGTTTGCTGACTTGATAGAAAAAATCTAGAAAAGATTCCTCTGGTTTGGAGTTGAGGAGAAGAAGACGTTTTTCCTTGTCGATTTGGAGGTGGTGTGAAAACCAAAGAAGTTTAGAGGGCTTGGCATCAAAAGTATAAAAAATACCAACAAGGCTTTGCTGGAAAAATAGTGCTGGAGAATCTTTGAAGAGGTTAAGGAATGAAACTCTATTATCAAGAGTAAATATCATCCATATTCTTTAGAGGATATGTTAAGGAATCCTTTGGACATCAAAGGATCTTTCATCTGGAACAATATTTGTAAAGGCAAGGATCTAGTTAGAAAAGGGGTTAGATGGAAACTGGGAAATGGCAGGAAGATTAATTTTTGGAATGACAAAAGGCTGAAGGAAAAAGCTCTTAATGAGAAGCAGGAATGGATGCCTATGATTCTGGACTATAAAGACATAATTGGGGAAATTTTTTTTGATTATTGGATCAATGAGGATTGGATAGACCTAATCTATTTTGATGCTAACCTTAATATTTTCAAGAAACAACTTAATCAATGGTTCGTAAGAGATAATGAACAAGACTCTTTGATTTGGGGTCTGGAGGTAAATGGTAAATTTTCTATTTCCTCTGCCTCTACCCTTTTCCACACCCAGGAAGATCATTCAATCAGCTCTCAGGAATGGAACAATAATCTTATTCCTAAAATTAACATGTTTTTCTGGCTTCTTGTTCAAAACAAAATTCTTACTGTGGATAATGTCTGTAAAAGGGGACTTAGTATGCCCAATGGATGTATCCTTTTCTGCTCTGAAGTTGAAAATTGCAATCACCTAATGATTCACTATACTTATACTTGTAAAGTGTGGGATTTTTTCTTCAAACATTTCAACTTGGATTGGGTGAAACCTCATAAATTTTAGGATCTAGTTAAACAATGGCTCTGCCCCTATACTGGAAAAGGCTCCAAAGATCTTTGGAAGTTGTTTCTTCCCCACTTTACTTTGAGAATTTGGAAGGAGAGAAACAATAGAGTCTTTAGAGAAAAAATCTCCTCCCATGAGATTATGGCTAATCATATTTGTAGAAGCTTACTGGAAAATTTTAAAGGTACTCTTCCTAGAGAGTCCCCCCTTAAGAACACTCAAATTTTAAATGAAATTCTTAATAGGAAAAATCAGGGGCATACAGATAAGGATTTAACTTTGAGGGAAAATACAAGATGGACAGCTCCGCCGATTGGTTGGGTCAAAGGTAACTTTGATGGAGCAAAAAAAGGGAACTTGGGAAGAGCTGGAGTGGGAGGTATAATCAGAGATTGGGCTAGAAACTGTCTCGGAGCTGTTTCTGCCCCTCTGGGAATTCAGACTAACCATGTAGCGGAAGCAAAGGCAACACTTCAAGTTGTTATTATGGCTAAAGAAATGGGTTATTCAAATTTTTGGTTGGAGGGAGATTCCATAAACATTATAAACTATATTAAGGGAAAGAATGAGGCTTCTTGGATTATAGTCCATATAATCGAAAAAATAAAATCCTTAATGCTTCTTTTTAAGGAAAGTCATATAACCCACATTTTTTGGGAAGGAAATAAGACAGCGGATGAATTTGCTAATGTGGGGGCCCATATTTATGTCACTCAATCATGGAAAGGGGAAGCGGATCTCAATATTGAGATTTAAGTCTTATCAGGTACAATAAGCTTAATCACATTGAAGGCTCTATTAAAACCAAAATTAATGATGAACATGACACTTAAGATAAAGAGTGATGATAGTTGTCAATTGAGGAATGCGAGAATTATGAAGAACATTACCTCACATAGTTTGTGGGTATTATCAAGCATTTTGAAATATATAAATAAAAAGAGTCTCGCGTTTCTTCCCATTCACATTCAAAAATATCAGAACACTTCTACAAATATGGGAGGAGGTTTGAAAAGGGAGGAGCCACTGGACTGCACGAAGTGGAAACAAAAGAATTTTTTTTGGAAAAGACTGAAGAAGGGTGGTGTGACCCAGTACATGGAGAAATTGCATGGCTGGGATAAAGAAGTAACCAAAAAATTTGCGGATGGTTGGAAGAATGGAAAGGTGAATATGTGGGGTAAGTCTTTTATGCTTACGTTGAGCATTATTTTAGAGATTATGGGGCTATCCATAGAAGGAATGAAATTTTATAGGGGCAATAAACATATGGGGTCTTAAGCTTTTAAAATTTTCCCTAAATCTGAAGATGAAGAAGCCCTTCTGAGAAAAGGGTCCAGAGATTATGTTGACATTAAGAAAATTAAGAGTCATTGGGCTAATATTCTGACTGTCATGATTGAGTATTTCACTCTAGATGGATGCTATTCCAAAATCTACAACCTTCACTTTGTGCTTACTAACCATTTTAGGCATAACAAAAAAGTGTCATTTCCTTTCTATCTGTTAATCTTGTTGAATAATAGCATCATGGATCATAAGAAAAAGGCCAGCAATCTAGTGCTTCATGAAGGGTTTATTCTTCTTATTGCAGAATATGCTAGAAACCAAATCCTGGAACCCATTCCTAAAAGGGTTAAAGGGAATGCAAAGAAAATAAAGCTGGAAAGTAAACAGGAGAACCCAAAGAAAAGGGTAAGGAGTAAGAAAGAGGAGAATTTGGACAGAAAGGAGGAGTATGAAGATCAAACCCTTGATATTCAGGGTAATGAAGAAGAGAACATTCAGGAAGAGGAAAAGGAGGAAGAGCCTGTGACCGAAGAAGACAAACAAGAGAATAAAGAGGAGGCTTTGGTGAAAGAGGAGGAAGAATCTGTGAATGAGGAGGAAACTTAGGTGAATGAGGAGGAGATTCCCTAGAATGAAGAAGAACAGAATAGGGTGAATGAAGTTTTAAACCAAGAGGAGGAAAAAGAAGAAGAAGAGGATGAGGGAAAAGACAAGGAGGAAAAAGATGAAGTGAATGAAGGAAAAGACAAGGAGGAGCTGATAGAGAAGCCTAATCTAAAGGTTGGTGATAGAAAAAGAAAAGAAAAAGAAAGGACTTTGACCACAATACTATGGTCAGGTTCAAAATGGATGACATAATTCCAAAGAGTAAGGAGGATCATGGGGCTAGTACGGAGAATTGGATCAGCAAGGATATGAAGGATATGAAGCAGCACCTGAAAGAAATGCAAGAAGCCATGGAGCCCTTTAAAAATAAGCTAGAAGATATGGAGAAGGATCTTTTGATGAAGGTAAATAATAGCAATAAAAATGATGAGATAATGGCCAGAGTTAATGCTCTTGTAGAGGAGAAGCTAAAAGATATGAAAAATCAAATCAACCACAATGGGCATATGATTAACATCATTCTCAAGCATAGAAATGAGGGTCTTAAATTCTCTGTTCAAAATCTTAAAGCTTTATATGCCTATTTGGAGAGTAGCTTGCTGGAGAATACAACCATTACAATTGAAGAAAAAGCTGGGAGCTCAGGCCTGGGAACCAGAACTTGAAGTGGCATCAAAAGGAAAATTCTAGATATTCCAAAGGAGATGAAAGCACTGAAAGATTCCATTGATATGATGGAAGATATGCAGAAAGAGGCTGAGGAAGCCTTTGAAAGTATTAAGTAATTTTTATTTCTGTTCTGTGCTAGAAACTGAGCTGGAAGTTGTGCTGGTAACTATTTTTTGGCAGCTTTTTGTTTTTCTTTTTTGGTTTAATGGGGGTTTTCCAGGGTCCTAATTTTTGTTTGTAGCAAGCTATCATTGTTTGTAAGGGTTGTAGATGCTTATCTCTAGTACTTTAATGTAAATGGTTTTAGGGTCCATTCAAAACCTGTATTTACCTTAATCAAAAACAAATAATATTTAACCTTAACATAGGTATTTTCAACATCAATTGAATACAATCAATAATCAAGTAACATATATTTAATGTTCATGTATAATCTTAACAAATAATATTTAATATTAACACCTATTTGACATCAATTGAATATCCAAAATAATCAAGTAACATATATAATTTTTACAAAGAATCTTTAATCTTAACACCTATTTGACATCAATTGAATACAAGCAATAATCAAGTATATCCATCATATGTTTAAGTATATCAACAGATTATATAAAAGTATATAATCCATCATATGTTTAAGTATATATCAAAAAATTATAATCCATCATAAATATATCAAGTCCTCGAATATGAAATATGTATGTAATATTATTTAGACCACGTCAAGTGGTTTAGACTACTCATGGAGAACATGTAATATTCTCTCATGATCCTCACTATCTAGTCTCCATTTACAACATCCACATTGAGATTTAACTAGATGAAGACAAAGGGAGGTAGCAACTACTAGGTGGCTATATTGAAACACCTTATTATCAGGTTGATAATCAACAAAGTGAATCCCATGTTGGACTATTTTGATTTGTTTGAAATATATTCCCTCTAAAACAAATGAACCTGCACCACAAATTTTAACAGCATTTAAAAATTTTATTTAATTTTTTTAAAATTGATATATTGTACATATATATATTCAACAAAATTGAATATATATCTAAATCATGCAAACCCGTGGGGAACAACATTCCATCACTTTCTTTGGGTTCAATTAACTTCATCCTCTCTGCAATACAACGTAATAAATAGTAACTAACTCCTACATTTCCAGGCTCAACAATTACTGCAAAGACATCTCCTGCACAACAAAAATAGACATGAAATTAAATACTTACTTCAAACTATATATACATGTGTATATGTAACTTAATTTATTATACTTACCAATTTTGACCAATCCTGAAATATGGTCATAATAAGTATAAATCAAAGGAATGTCATCAAATTTTTCATCTTCAACTCCATCAACTATATTAGTAACAACAAGTGGCACCAAATTCCATGCACTTACATATCCATGTTTCTGATTGATGCATTCCTCATATTTTTCAGCGATGTAGTGATGATAAAACCATAAGTACTCCCTAGTGTTCAATGTCCAATTATGATAATTTGTACTCATAACTGAGTGCAAAGATTTTGTCTTCTCTATCTTCTTGCAACCATGCATAG
>MU226218.1:741233-786020 GCA_018584345.1 Thuja plicata
GTTAGGGTCTGTGAGTGACCTTAAGGGACTCAAGAGTGAGTCTAGAGGATCTAGAAATGGTTTGGATCCAAGGTGAGATTCCTAGGGAAGAATAGGAGTCTAGGAGAGTGAGGTGACCTCCCCATCAATAGTGTTACCTATAATGGATTTCAACATCACTCTTCTTGTAATGGCCTTATCTTTAGATCAAAACTACTTCCCTATAGAGCTCAAACCTTTCCTAAAATTTTTAATAAAATCACTTTGCATGTTATAATTTTTTCTCTTTTTTGATGTTGTGTCTACACCCAAAAATTTTAATGGCTCTTGCAACTTTTTTATATAACTACAATTGAAAGCAATTGGGCTTGTTCAAGTGTTTCAAGATTATCAAATTTAGTCATTATTTCCCTTTCTATCTTATTCATTGACCTCTTCTTAGAGAGACTTAAGGGTTGCACATCAACAAGTGATATAAATTTCTCCACATCCATTGTTATAAAATGATCTAGGTTTCTATAATTAATTATTTTCTTTACAGTTTGAGCTAGATTTATATGTTCATCCATACCATTATGAGAAAGTGATCCTGAGCCTTCTCCAACATCCATTGCTTGAGGTTCCATAGGGAGTGATCCTAGTCCTTCTCCAACTTCCATTGCTTGAGCTTCCGTAGGGAGTGATCCTAACCCTTCTCCAACATCCATTTCTTCGACTTGGGATGACCCTCCTGCCTAATATTCTCCTTCATCTTGCACTTGTTAATTGTGAGCTACATGCACAAAAATGAATCAAATTAGAACAAATTAGAGAAAACTAAAAACAAACACATATAAAACTCAGGCATGTCAAATTAGAGATGCATACCTTCTTTAGTTTTATAATAATGTGCCAATGAAGCTTCATAATTTTTTATTCTCTATCAAGTGACCTTTTTGTTGTAGATTTAATTTTCCTTTCCTTCTTGTTTCCCATCTTAGTTCTTCAAAAAAATTCCTTCAAAAAAATTACCAGAGGTAAAAAAAAATTGCATATATTAACTTGCCTATGTTTCTATTAATAAATAGTGAATTAAATGGATTTATCTTTCAAAAAAAATGAAAAATAAAATAATTTTATTTATACCCAAATGAAAATTCGCAACCAAAAAAAATTTGGTCGGCCTAGTTCAGGCAAACATGTTTGGCAAAAAAATATGGCGGTGTCCTTTCAGACATACTTTTGCCAAGGGGTGTTTGTGCAAAGAGGCCTTTGTACGAAGGCCTTTTACCCCCTTCGTATGAAGGGGTATTTGTGAGAAGGGGGAGAAAAATGAATTTTTTTCTAAGGAAAACAAAATTTTTCCCTTTTGAGGTCTCAATCAAGGGCCAAATAAAAAATCTTCTGAAAAAAAAATGTCATATTATGCTACTCTGAACAAGCTTGACAATGACTATAATTTTAATATATATTGAGTTCATTGTTGTAAATGAAAATCAAAATTTAATTCAAATGATAATCTTAGATTTTTTATATCTTTTACTTTATTAATATATTATGAATATATTAATTCTGATACTTCTTTTATGTATGCAGGTTGCTGAATACACTATGTTTGATTTCAATATGTTTCAGCCAACTATCATTTTGCATATATATATATATATATATATATATATATATATAGAGAGAGAGAGAGAGAGAGAGAGAGATTCACATAAATGATAAGCCATGATTGATTAATGAGTCACGTCTTATCATTGGTGTGACCCTTCATAACAAAATGAATCATTGTTAATATCAGTCGAAATTAAATCAACGTGATATTGTTTATATAATTGACCAATAGTAATATTGATGGTGACATTACTAATGTCAACTACTAATACTATCAGTGTTAACACATTGCATATATATGATAGTTAACAGATAATAATATTGGTGATAACCCAAAGTTATATGATAGTCATCAATAACACTATCGATGATAACATCCAGAATCAGATGGTGGAGGTGGAAGATTTTGTTAAACTGCTAGATTGATTTATGTGCTGGGAGGGTTTTTGACCCCATTTTGTTGGTATTTTTTAGAAGGATTTTTTTTTCCTACGTTCCTCTTTGGTTTTTGGGGTTGTTCCCTGTGGGTTGCTGTCAGTTGTTTTGACAGTTTGTTGCTTGTTTGATGGTGCAGGAGCACTTAGGAAAACTCTCCATTTCTAGTTAAATTTTTGTCTTGTAACTAACTCTAGCCAAGTCAGTGATTTACTTTTAAACTTAGAAGGTCTAGCATGGTGTGTGACTAGATGGATTAAGTAACTAGTACTAATCCAATCTAGTTTAGTTAGTTTTTCCTTATTTCATGTTTTGGCTTAGAATTTGGAAAATGAGTCTAAATGTGTCATAGACCTAGGTGTGAATTGGAAAGTGCCTAAAACACTTTAATGATGTGTATTCATGGAGAAAAGAAGGATTAAGGTCCTAAAATTTAGTTATGAGCATTGATGCAAAAGATGCTCAAAAGTTGTCATGACAACATCTGTAAATTTTGCAAATGTTGCATGCAACTCGACAACTTTGGATTCCCCTCATTATAGGAGTGGGAAATAAATTTTAGTGGCCTGAAAATGAGGGAGAGGCATTTTAAGATACTTGTGGCTCATTTCCTGAAGTAGTAGTGGATGTAAGCAAGTTTTTGAAAGTGAATAGTGAAAGTGTTATGAGATACATAGTACAGTCAACTTGTTTGAATGTTCTTAATATTTTAATGGATTGAAAAGCTTAATCTATTGGTAGATTCATGTAGTAGGAGTGTATTCAAGACTTTTTATTTTAGTGAGAAAGTAGATTAGTGTTTATTTTGTTTCCTTAGGAAATTGTTTAAGTTTTAGGGAGTCTACTGGTCCAATTCAATGTAGTTTTGGTTTTATGGCTCCCCCATAGAATCCAACTGTGGAAAAATTCTAGTTGTGAATGAATATGTTAGGAGAACCTATGTACAATGTATATATGTAAATAGGAGTTCTAAGGAGTCGAGTAGCTATTTTTAAAATTATTCCCTAGGCGAGCAATGCTTGTCTGGCTAGGTGTATAATAGTGAAAGAATTGAGTGCCATTGCAAGGGTATGTTTGGGAAAAGAAAACCAATTATGGGTTTAGAAGAATTAGGGTCTAATAGAACCTTGTCTACAAGATGAGGTCCTTACCAGTCCATCTAGATAGATTTATAGAGAGAAATCAGATGACTGCAACTAATGCATGAAAATAGCCCTATTTGACCTATATTTCAGGACAGTAGTCTACGGAGGACTTAGGGAGCTAAAACCTTTAAAATATCTAATTTATTTGTAAAGGGTGTCTAAATCCTAAGTTTGTTTCTAGGGTTTTTTGAGATTTTTGAGAGAGAATCCAGAAAAACCCTCTGGACAGGGCTAACTGGGCTACTAGGCCTAATAGGACCAAAAGTAGTGTGAAGTTGGAACTTGATTGTTTTGAGTTTGAAGACCCATTCAAATGGGATTTATTTGATGTCAAAAGGATGGTTTAGTGATGGACATATCCCTTGTAGCAATAGTGAGAAAGTTTTGAGAAGTTTGATCTTGGAATCATCCAAGAGAGCATAGTGACGAAGAACAAATTCCAATATTGGAAATCCTTCAAGGTTAAGCACAAGAGAAATAACTCTTAGAGTGGAGTTAGAATAGTCTTAGGGCGGAGACTTGAGAATATCAGGGTTCTAGGAGAGAAATAGGAATCCTAAGTAGACTAGGACAAGCAGATTCCTAAGTTGAGAAAGCGCAAAGCAAACCTTGGAGCACTTCCATCAGATTGGTATCAAAGCATACTTGATTAGGCTTGTGGTTAATGTTCCAACCAACAAAATTAGTAGAAAAGTCAAAAATGGTGAATAATGTTGAGTTAGCTAAGAAGGTATATGATCAATAAGTGGAGAATAGGATACTCCGAGATAGATTGGCTCAATTGGAGCAAAATATAAATGAAGTTGATCTGAAAGTAGATGAAGTGAAGGATAAGGTTGAAGGGAAAGGTAGGGATATTACCATTGATGATGAAGTACCTAAATATGACCCTATCCTTACTGAGTAGCCATTCCTAAAAGCTTTAAAGACTATGAGTGGAAAAGCACTAGAAAGAGTTCCAATCTTTACTAGAAAGATGCAGCCAAAGATAGTCCTTGATTAGATAGAGGGACTAGAAAACCATTTTGAGTGTGATGGAATCACAAAGGCTCAAAAGGTGAAGGTTGAAAAAGCTAGACTGAGAGGGTCTACACTCACTTGGTGGAAATTCATCCAAGATGAGACGGAAAAAGAAGGAAAGAGGCTCATTGCTTCATGGAAGGCTATGGTTGCAAAATTTAGAGATGTTTATATCCCTGAGGATTATGAAATCCAATTGCATAAGAGAAGGCAATGTTTGAGATAGAAAGACCTAGATGTAAACTCATATACTAAAGAGTTTCAGAGACTTTACATGATATCTAGAGTTGTAGAGGATGAGAAGGTTAAGGTAGAAAGATACCTTAATGGACTAAAGTGGACCATAGATGATGAGATGAGTCTTTTGACTCTAGAAACCATTCAGAAGTGCCACCAAATTGCCATCAAAGTTGAAGAGAAGCTAAGGAAGAAACAAGAATGTAGTACTACCAGAGGAAGAGGTAGAGGAAGAGACACTAGAGGATAGAGAGGTGGATATGGTGGAAGGATTTCTGAACCCAAGAATCAAGAGGAGAATAAATTTGTTGAAAAAAAAGAGGGAAAATCCAACATAAGGGGTTCAAATAGAGGAAGAAAATCTAGTGGTAGAGGAAGAAACAACAATCAAGGTAGGGGTAACTACTTTTCTACTATGAAGTGTTACCACTGCAACCAGATGGGACATCCTGCATATAGATGTCAAGAGAAGGGTTCTACTTCTCAAGGAAGTGATAAAATGGTGAATTATTTCCAAGAAGAAACTAGTGGTAGAAACAAACACCTTGAGGTTCCTTTAGAATCAGAAGAAGGTGAGAATCTTATGATGAGGAGAACTCTAATTAAGGAGCCAGTAAAAGAAGAGCCTAGTCAGAAGAGGTCACTATTTAGAGTGAAGTGTAAGATGATGGGAAAAGTGTGTAGAGTCATTATAGACTCAGGGTCTACTAGCAATATAGTGTCAGAGGAAGTAGCCAACAAGTTGAAGATGACAAGAATACCCCACACCAATAATTAAAAGGTCACCTAGCTAAACAAAGGGCAACATGTCCTTGTTAATGAGAAAGCTTGGGTGGATTTTTCGATTGGGATGTATAAGGAAAAAGTATTTTTTGATGTGCTACCCATGGATGCATGTCACCTAATCCTAGGTAGACCATGGAAATTTGACAGAAATTCCATGCATGATGGTGCAAAGAATTCATATTCTTTCAAGAAGGATAATGTGACATACAAAATAGTCACTATTGGAGGACATAGAAATGAAGTCATCTGGCCCCAATATTCTCATGGTGAGAAAGAAAGATTTCTTAGAGGCCTTATAAGAAGGAGAGGGAGTTGGTTTTGCACTGGTGTTCAAACCAAAGAAAGAAAGTGTTGACAGAGCAGTCAAGAAGAAAAAGTTGCCAAAAGAAGTGCAGGAGCTGCTATAGAAGTATGAAGACATATTCATTGATGGAAAACCATCATCCCTACCACCTAAGAGGTCATTAAGACACCAAATAGAACTAATCCATGGAGCTACCCTTCCCAATAAGGCTGCATATAAGATGACTCCTCAACAAAAATAGGAGATAGCTAGGTAGACTCAAGAACTAGTAAGCCAAGGTCTGATTAGGAAGAGCATTATCCCTTGTCATGCCCACTATCTTAGCCCCTAAAAAGGGAGGAATATGGAGTTTATGTACTAATTCTAGAGAAATAAATAGAATAACCATTAGGTATAGGTTCCCTATCCCTAGGATAGAAGACCTAATGGACTGTTTAGGAGGAACAAGGTATTTTACCAAGATAGACCTAAAGAGTGGCTATCATCAAATTAGGGTAAATGAGGGGGATGAGTGGAAAATAGCCTTCAAGATCATAGAAGGACTATATGAATGGCTTATAATTCCATTTGGGCTATCCAATGCCCCATCAAAATTCATGAGGTTGATGAATGAAGTCCTTAAAGACTATATTGGAAAATTTGTGGTAGTCTACTTGGATGATATACTCATCTATAGTAAGAAAAGAGAAGAATGTCTCAGACATCTAGAAATGGTTTGCAAGAAGCTACATGAGGAGGAGCTGATGATAAACTTGGAGAAGTGTGAATTCATCAAGCAAGAGCTAGTGTAACTTGGATTTGTGTTATCTCAAGGCAGCCTAAAGATGGATCCTAGAAAAGTGGAGGCCATCATCAACTGGCCTACCCCAAGAAAAAGAATTGAGGTAAGAATTTTTCATGGCTTAGCATAGTACTATAGAAATTTTATCAAACAATTCAGTGTAATTTTTTCTCCTATGCTTGATACTATCAAGGGTGGTGAACCACCTCACAATAGGTGCTTAGTAATCATGCCCAAAGCCTCTCTTAGGAATAGTTTATTCAATCTAAGGATCACTTCTCCCACCATGAGGTGCATTTAGTTTCCCAACCCAGGGACGTATACTTGAAATGGTACGACATAGTATGTGCACTAAGCTCCTTAAAGAGTCACTCTACCTATGCTGTAGGAAAGTAAAA
Organism: Thuja plicata; assembly: GCA_018584345.1. Classification (NCBI taxonomy): domain Eukaryota; kingdom Viridiplantae; phylum Streptophyta; class Pinopsida; order Cupressales; family Cupressaceae; genus Thuja; species Thuja plicata. Next base: position 747,915 of record MU226218.1, read on the forward strand.
TACATGAAAGGAATCTACATTAGGGCTGCAAGAAAGGAAACACACCTACTCCTTACTAAAATGAACACTACAAATTGCAAACTCTACTTAAGCCTATTATTTCAACCTAGAGCATTCACTATAACTATCCTTGCAAGTGCTGCAGGAACATTCACAAAGTACAATATTGCAGGAAGAAACTGTAATCTTCTATCTAGAATAATAGAAATGCAAGAAGTAAATCTATTCTACTTCTACTCTAATCCACCTCCCAAGTGGGACCCCTTGGTCAGTTTCTACTAATCTATGAACACAGAGTATAAGCCAAAAGTTACTTCATTATATTCCAAGAACTGATTACATGAGAATGGTACCTGAAACTGAAAATGAACTTGTTGTGAAAGATACAATTAGAACATTATATTCCAAAAATGTTTGAACTTAAAAAATAACAGTCTCCTCCCTATAAATAGAGGATTGAGTTCTTTATTTTACAACAGAAAAGGAACCATCTAACTAAAACTACACTAGAGAGAAAAAATAGGAAACACAACAGCCTACAACATATGTAATGAAGTCTGGGTGACCGAGACAACATGTTGGAAGTGCGGAAGGAATATAGCAGTGCTTCATTCATGCATTTCTAAAATAGTGGCTCCTTATTTGCAGTATTCATGTCTTCTAATGCCATGATGGTTATCTGCCCACAGCTGGTCTTTGTTGTTCTCTTTGAATGCTTTCGACCACTCCCAAGCGGCTCCTATTTCCTGGTAGGTTAGTTATCATGCAAAGATATTCATACAAGTAGCCTAATCAAATTAATCTAGATATTAGAATACACATTCTGACTATTATATGAAATACTATAATATATATAATATTGGCACAATATGACATATCTATTCTACCCATATGTTTAATGGTTCTATTTGTACTTTGACATGAGTTCAATTGATTATAAGTCCACAATTATTCTGGTAATACTTGTATAGTTGGAAAATGGAAGCACTTCCATTGTAGAATGGTTTAGCCTTCTGAGTAAGTGGTTTTGGGGTCATGTCAAGCACCTTGAATGGGTTCCTGATTTAGACCTAGCTTTCCCCCTGTTCTGCCCAATTCTCCACCTCTCTCAAGCCAATTTTTGACATTCTGGACTATAGATTTGAGATATTTGACCTTAGGGTCAAGGTCAACCTTTTAGGTCTATTTTGACCTTGACCCTGACCTAGGTCAAGGTCAACATCACCCCTGACCTAGGTCAAGGTTGACCTCAACCTTGACCTAGGTTCCAGATTTTAGGGTCCCACAGTTTTCAGATGCCGGTCTTTGAAAAAGTTAATTCCCACTTCCGGGTCGGCTGTTTCAAGTTCTGAAGCGATGATTCCCAAATTATATTTAACATAGGTCCTCTCCTATGGGTAAAGGATTTAATTGGAATTTAATTATCCTATGTTAGCCTCCTTAGAATATTGTGCCCTAATTTCATATAAAAGGAGGTTTTCTCCTCTCATTTTCTCTAAGCAATATTGAGCAAGAAGAAGTCTTCTAAGTGCAAAAAGCTCCAGCCAAGATTTTGTCAAGAAGAAAAAGGTTCAAGTATCCATTGTTCTACATGTTCTCAAGCTTTCAAGGTGTTCAAGTCTTCCTCTCAAGCATTCAAGTCCTCCATTGAAGATCAAGTATTCAAGCCTTTGAAGGGATTTGGTTCCAACATGCAAGATTCATCATTCAAACCCTAGATCTAGCCATCATGGTGGTGTGATCTTCCTTCAAGATCCTCTGTGCATCCTCAACACTCATTCATTCTCTTCAAGGTGGATTACAAGCATAAAATCATGGAGGTTTATGGTTTCTATTAATCCCAAACTTTCATATTTACATACTTGCTTACATTTGAATTACATTGGCATATCTAGTGAATATCATAGCTTCATTATTAGATTCAATTCTACTACTTGCTAGCATTCTATACTTTATTGATTTCAAGGTTAATTCCTAAATTGGGGTTAGACTAAGTCAAACCCCTCCCCCAACAAACAAATCTTTTTTTTTTGTAGGTACAGGTTCAGGATTGAAGATTTGAACTCAGATCTGGATACCCTTTTCAGTGAACTATCGGGATCTATGAACAAATTTTTTGTCAGACCTGTGCAGGTCAGGGTCGATATTATTGGGTCAAGGGTGAGATTAGTGGGTCAAGGTCAACCTTTTTCATAAGATGGTGTCAGATCAGAAAAATATTTCTGGGTTTTGTTCATCTCTGCATTCTGGTTCTAGATCATACTTTAGATTTTCCAGAAATAGAGTACAGACCTTAGAAAACAATATTCTTTAGATCTGCAATTCTTTAAGGTTGGTACTTCCTCTCATAATTTTTAATTAATATTATATATCATATCTCCTTAATCATAAAATAGAATTTAAGATCTTCTTCCTTACTATCATTTCCAAATGGTTGATTCATTTGTGTATTAATCCTTCTTTAGGGTTAATCAATTTGGATCTTTCATTTGTGCATTTGGGGATAAAAGAGGAACATCTTATCTTCCTTCTCCCTACATGCTTAATGACACAAAAACACAATGTCACACCCATATATTATAAATTAAATATAAAGGTTAAGGAAATACACACAACACCCCCTAATCAATTTTCTTCCTTTACATTTTGGTGAACCTGCAATAGACAACTCTTTCTTTATGGTGTTAGATTTACATGTTTATGCTAGATATTGCATGTTATTTCAATTACATTTAAAATTAATAAATCAAAATCTTGTGTTAGTTCATTTGCATTAAATTGGTGTATGAGCTTTACCACTTCTAGTCCTACATATAGTATCCCAGTTAGAAGAAGCCTTAGACTTATGGGTTCCTTTTATCCCAAGTCTTCCTCTCCTTTCCTTAGGATCCCATATGATAACTTGATAACTCATGATTCCAATCCTTCTATGGAGCATAACTCTTCTCACTCATCTCATGATGAGGATGATGCCTTAAGAGTTCGCCATGAACAAGTGAAAAAACTCTCAACTGAACTTGATAAAATGGGAAATTGGCTTATCCAAGAAAACCATAATCAAGATTCCATACAAGCTATAGAGGCTCTTAAGAAATTCCTTTGTGATAATGATCAAGGTGTTAAATTCTTGTGTGGTCTTACTCATCTTGTGCATTTGAATGTTAAACCTTTAGCTCAAGAGGCTTAGGAGTTAGGATATACACCTCCTATCACTAGTCAAGGACCTTCTTCCGCTCCTAGCATTCCTACTTATACTCATCCTTTGATGACTACATCTATCCCAATTGCATCTATTCCTATGAGTTCTCCACCAATATCTCTCCCTACCTCACAACCTTCATATCATAGTGTGCCTTTTACTTATTCTAATCCCCTTCCAACTATGGTTCCTAATGTTCCACCGATTGTGTCTTCTATTCCTGTTGCTTCCTACACTTTTCCTAGTGTTCCCAATATTTCTATGCTACTTGTTTCCTCTAATGATTCCACAATCATTAGTTTGGCTCAAACTGTGTCATCTTTACAACAACAACTTGCACCCTTAACCCAATCCAAGTTTAGCATTCCTACATGTGACATGGGTAGTCCTTTATCCTTAGACATCATTCGTGTTACTATCCCTCAACAAGTCAATATGCCTCATCTTAAGAATTACAATGGTAAAGGCAATCCTATCACTCATGTTAAAACATTTCAAATCCTTTGCACTGATTATGCTCATGACCATAGGATTTTAGCTAAATTGTTTGGTAGAAATTTTTGTGATAAGGCCTTGAAATTGTATTTTTCTTTACCTCCTTATTCAATTGATTCTTTTCCTAAACTTGCTAATACATTTATCCAAAAATTTCAAATAATATTGGTCCACAAGTTTCTTTAACTAATTTAATGCATTGTAAACAAAACATTAAGGAAAAATTGACTGATTTCATTGGTAGATTTAAGCATTTGTATGCTCAGATTTCTTATCTTGTTCCTGATATTGATATTCAACACATGTTTATTTAAAATTTACAAAAGGATATTAGAGATAAGATTCTGCTTACTGAATTTACCTCTTTTCAACAACTTTGTGCAGCACTTCACCATTATCAGTTACAAGTGAGTCAATTTGAGAGAAACACTTCAATGGCTCATGTTCCCATTGATAAGAGTGACAATGATCCTAATCCAAACAAGTTTTAGAAACCTAACAACTATGTCAAGATTAATAAACAAATGAATGCGGTTGTTGATCAAGTTGTTGTTACATCCAATAATGCCACTTCTGCATCCACTGCTTTCTGTATGAATCGTACGTTTACTCCTCTCTCTAAAACTTTGCATTCTAAAATGAGTAGGTTGTTAAGTGCTAATATGTTTACCTTGCCTCCTATTCAACCTCTTCTCCCTACCACGATAGCATCCAAATCCTTCAATTCTAAAGCTTTTTGTCAATACCATCGCTAGAATGGCCATGATACTAAAAAATGTTATTCTCTAAAGCATAAAATTGAAGATTTAATTGATTCTAAGGATTTGTCTGTTGATAATTTTGATGGTAGTGAAAATAAATATGTCTCTCCTCCTAATCAAAACCTTCAAATTTATACAAATCCTTTACCTACACATGATACTAATACCATGGCTCAACCATCTTCTATGGATATTGTTTATGATTCAAAGATGGATGATCTTAATCACATTGTTAATCATGTGGAGTGTGTTGTTTTGTCTCAACCTACTATTCAAGAACCTTCACCTCTACTTCAAATTAAAGTTCCACCTAAAAAAAAAACTAAGGATAAGTGACCCAGGGAACTTTTAATCACCTTTGATGATTCTAAAATGATTAAATCCCCTGATGGTCCCCTTTATATATATGCTAGGATTGCTAAGATACCTAATCATGGTTGTCTTGTTGATCCCACATCTTTAATAAATGTCATTACTGAGGAAAATATTTTTATGAAAAACTTACAATGTGATTTCTATGATCCATCTAATGCAAGAATCCAAACTTGTAATGGTTTTCTTTATCCTGCACTTTGTTCTATCAACTTACCGGTTGAACTTTGTGGAAAAGTTGTAGATACTACCTTCATTTTTATTCCTACTTCTGATCAATTCCAAATCAAATTTGGTTTACCATGGATAATTTCTATGCATGCTATTTCTTCTCCTATTCATAAATTTCTTAAGTTCATTCATAATGGAGAAGTCAAAATGATTAATCATAGTTTGCATCAACCTTCTAGGCCTAGAGATTGTGCTACTCTTGATTTCTTTTTGCCTTCATTACCTAAATCATGTCCTCCTCTCCCTAATCATCTCTTTCGCTCATACCAAGCTTAAAAAAATTGTAAAATTGTTGAGTTAAGCATGCCTCGGATAGATCTCAACTATGGTCTTTTGCCTACTCCTTCCATACCTCCTTTAGCCATTACTTCTAATTCTAATAATCAAACTTCTACTGTTTCATTACAACCCATTGAAAATCCTCATATAGAACCTATGAAGGAATCAATGGTTATTCCTCGTAGTTCTCAAAATATGGTAAGCAAAGGAAAATGCAATAAATCTGCTAATGAACATTGTAAGAAGTGTAGAGCTAATGCCAGGGCTCGTGCTTCTCTTCTTTGAAACTCTTTACCTTCTTTTGACCAACCTATGCCTGATGTGTTGAAAGAATTCAATATCCATAATGATGTTAAGATGAATGATTGCAATGATCCTATTCACATCTTAGATCTCATTTCAATTAATCTTGATGAGGAGGATACTTTAGATGATCCTATTTATCTTAGTGATGAATATGAGACCATTGATCTTGACACTGACTTACCTCATATGCTTTCAACTCAATTGATAATTTCACCTAGTATCGAGCAACACGATTCTCAAGAGGATCCTTGTTTGGAAGTGGCTATCATTCCTACTGTATTGGATATAGTCCCTCTTGTGAGTTTCCCACCTACCCTAACTGATAGAAACCAAGATAGGGAGGGTTGGCAATGTGCTTGATTGGCCTATCCTTCATGGTAGCCCTTTTTGTGTTTGCATGTTGTACTGTGCTTCTCCCGTAATGTGTTTGCTAAATTTTTTTTAGATTCTTTTATATGACCCTTGTTACTTTGTTGGTGCAAGGTGATAAAAGATTCAAACCTATTGTACAATTCCTCTATATGTATCTTTATTCTTCTATATGTTGTTTCTATGTTATGTTGTACTTGTGCCATTTTTCATAAATGTTTCCCTTGTATAATCTTCTTGGATCTATGACATGGTAGCACTGGTTCTTTTTGGTCTCCAGGTTGTGGTCCGAAAAGATTCCTCTTTGTAACTCTTAAGTTTCTTTCCTCCATTGTGATTGTAGTTCTAATTTCTTTGGGGAATGATGTCAATTCATTTGCAATAATATCATATTTATATGTACATGTTATCTTATGATCATACTGACCCCACAGTAGGTATATCCCTTCTATGTTCTTATGTATGTTTATGTTTAATTTCCCTTGATTTTTCTTCATTTGGGGGCATCTTGTAGTGGAAACGTAATCTGTAGAGTTGTTTATGTTTCCATTCAAGCCATTTCTCCTATTAAAGTGTTAGCAATGACTTTAACATGGGGGCATACAATCTACTCAGTTTTTGCACACACACGTTCAAAATATTTTCAAGCACTTAAAACTTTTTCCCTTTATGGATTAAAAACTAATCCTTAAAGCATGGACATTTTATATTTTATTTTACTTTTTAGGATCTCTTTATCCCTCCAATTTAAATTTACATGGATCTCTTGATCCCTCCAGTTTTTTAAAGTTTTGATCCTTTAAGGTCAGAAGGTGTCCTTAAGAATGGATCTCCCTGATGGGTTGACTAGTGAGTAGCCACATTCACTAGGCGGTTCAATTCCATCTTTCTAGTTACATTGTTTACTTGTGTGGTTCACAATGAGACATAAGTTCACATTGGGCAAGATAATCACACCCTCTCTCTCTTTCCTTAACTAGTGATGTCTCTCTTATCATGATCTTAGGGTTGATAAAGACTTAAGTCCCTTGGGGAATTGAGGTTTTCTTTGTTCTTTTTTGATTCCAATAAGATTGTCTATTATTTATGATCTCCTTTACCAAGAGTTTGTGTTGAGTCCATATTCTTGCTAAAGTGGGGGCTAAATGTATAGTAAAATAATGGAAGCACTTCCATTGTAGACTGGTTTAGCCTTCTGAGTAAGTGGTTTTGGACTTATTTCAAGCACCTTGAATGGGTTCCTAATTTAGACCTAGCTTTCCCCTTGTTCTACCCAATTCTCCACCTCTCTCTAGCCAAATTGTGGCATTCTGGACTACAGATTTGAGATCTTTGACCTCAGGGTCAAGGTCAACCTTTTAGGTCTATGTCAACCTCAACCATGACCTAGGTCAAGGTCAACCTCACCCTTGACCTAGGTTAAGGTCAACCTCGACCTTGACCCAAGGTTCAGATTTCAGGGTCCCATAGTTTCCAAATGTCGGTCTTTGAAAAAGTTAATTCCCACTTCCGGGTCGGTTGTTTTGAGTTATGAAGCGATGATTCCTAAATTATATTTAACATAGGTCCTCTCCTAGGGGTAAAGGATTTAATGGGAATTTAATTCTCCTATGTTGGCCTCCTTAGAAGATTGTTCCCTAATTTCATATAAAAGGAAGTTTTCTCCTCTCATTTTCTCTAAGCGATATTGAGCAAGAAGAAGTCTTCTAAGTGCAAAAAGCTCCAACCAAGATTTTGTCAAGAAGAAAAAGGTTCAAGCATCCATTTTTCTACATGTTCTCAAGCTTTCAAGGTGTTCAATTCTTCCTCTCAAGCACTCAAGTCCTCCATTGAAGATCAAGGATTCAAGCTTTCAAGCCTTTGAAGGGATTTGGTTCCAACATGCAAGATTCATCATTCAAACCCTAGATCTATCCATCATGGTGGTGTGATCTTCCTTCAAGATCCTTTGTGCATCCTCAACACTCATTCATTCTTTTCAAGGTGGATTCCAAGCATACAATCATGGAGGTTTATAGTTTCTATTGAGTCCAAACTTTCATATTTACATACTTGCTTACATTTGAATTACATTGGCATATCTAGTGAATATCATAGCTTCATTATTAGATTCAATTCTACTACTTGCTAGCATTCTATACTTTATTGATTTCAAGGTTAATTCCTAAATCAAGGTTTTACTAAGGCAAACCCCTACCCCCCAATAAAAAAATATCTTTTTCTTGTAGCTATAGGTTCATGATTAAAGATTTGAACTCAGATCTGGATACCCTTTTCAGCGAACTATCAGGATCCGTGAATAGATTTTCTGTCAGACCTGTGCAAGCTAGGGTCAAGATTATTGGGTTAGGGGTGAGATTAGTGGGTCAAGGTTGACCTTTTTCATAAGATGGTGTAGGATCAGAAGAATATTTTTGGGTTTTGTTTGTCTTTATGTTCTAGTTCTGGATCATACTTCATAGTTTTCAGAAATAGAGTACAGACCTCAGAAAACAACATTCTTTAGATCTGCAATTATTTAAGGTTGGTACTTCTTCTCATCCTTTCCAATTACTATTATATATCATATCTCCTTAATCATAAAATAGAATTTAATATCTTCTTCCTTACTCTTATTTCCAAATGGTTGATTCATTTGTGCATTAACCCTTCTTTAGGGTTAATCAATTCAGATCTTTCATTTGTGCATTTGGGGATAAAAGAGGAAGATATTATCTTCCTTCTCCCTACATGATTAGTCACACAACAATACAATGTCACACCCATCAATTAAAAATTAAATGTAAAGGTTAAGGAAATACACACAACACCCCCTAATCAATTTTCTTCCTTTACAATACTTAAAAATAGAGTATAAATAATAATATAATAGAGATAGTAAATGGTCTCATCATCTACCCCCTGGTAAGCTAAATTCTTGTCCTCAAGCATTAAATATTTTGGTAGTTTCTCTAAAATCTCCAACCTCTATTCTCCCTTGTCTCTAGCTCTTGAAAGTGTAGTAAAACCCCCTTGTCTTCTCCCAAACATCCACTATGTGATCCTCCTGCAGTCGGTCAAGTCTGTCAGTATTGATGTCATATAGGGGCCATAGGAGCATTGGTGGCTACATCATGAGTGGACACCAAAGTTTCTGTCTAATTTTCCTTCCCAGTTGCATATATTTTGGTGCTCTTTGAATAGCTACTTGGAGGTTGATAGGACTGTGTGGTTCAAATTTCTTTAATGCTTCGAATAACCTACCCCATCTACTTCTGGCACCAGCCAGGGCTCTTTGAAAGGTGAAGTAAGACAAACCATCATACTCTGCATAGATCTCTATTCGAATTCCAAAATTTTTATCCCTGGTTTCATCCTTAATTTTTCCATATGTCAAATCGAGCCAATCTCTAAGGAGTATATCTGGCTTGCTGCTCTCTGCTCTTAATGGTAATGGCTCTATTTTCTCCTGTTCCCTATAGTTTTCTAGTTGTTTGTCATAGTTGGATTCATTGTGCATCCAAGACATTAATTCCCTTAGGTGTACATCCCCTATATAAAGTAAATGGTTCCACTCAGTCTCTGTTGGAATGATGAAGTTATGCATGTAGAGTTCACAAAGTAGATTTTGCTGCCATGAAGGAAGGGTCTGGTAAAGGACATAAAATTATTGGACTAACTTGAACTCAGAATCTATATCTTTAATGGTCATCATTAGTTGGAACAAGAGGAAATATTCTTTCAGACATATGGTATAAACCCTAGGAGGTGGTCTACATGCAATTATTTGATCAGCCAATTTGAGGGCATTATCCATCTTTTGTTTCTATTTTTCCAATTGCTCTTTCAATACTTCAATCTCATCTCCTTGCTCTATTATGACTTTGTTCAATTTCTTTTTCTCTTCTCCCCATAAATTTTTTGTTAAAACATACTTGTTATGTAATCCAAAGAGAAGCATCTACAAGGTGATTGGGCCACAATCCTCTCCCTGGGTTCTTTGCTTCCTCTGTTCCTTCCATGACTGCTCTAGGAAACTTATTAACCATTTTCTATTGTAGTGCACTAAGGCAGTTTCTGTGTAGGCTGACTGATGGGTTACTGAGGCACTCTCCTCATTTCTATCTAGAATATCTTGATGGATTTCCTGGGAACTATTTTGGTAAACATCAGGTTCAGCTTCATAAGTTTCTGTTGAATATAGAGGAAAGTCTAGAACTGTAGACTGATTTGGGGAGTCATCTAGAATGATTTGTACATTGGGTTGTTCATCAAATTAAAAAAGAGAAGTAGGTTGGCTCTTTGAGGGAACTCTAGGGAGATGTCCTCTTATTCTAGGGCTTCTTCACACAGGGGTTTCCTCAATCTCTACATCCTTTTTCTTAATAGCCTTCTCCGGCTTCTCTGTTGCAGGAACCAACTTCCTTTTCTTCCCCTTTAAAGAAGTAGGGGTTTGTGGTTTGGCTACAGGAATGAAAGTTTCTCCCTATAATTTTCATTTCCTTTGGTTCAGGAAGAAGTGGTTACATTTCTTTCATGAGTAGGTAAAGGCATACTTTCTTGCAGATTTTTCAGTTTTTGCCCCCTGTGTATCTTGCTCATTGGCTGGGTCAATTGGTATTGCATCATCATGACAAATTTTTCATTAGGGTTAACTTGTGGTTGTAGGGTTTTATGTTGGAAAAAGTCTAACCATGCCATGGGAGTGGCATCCCTAAGATATATTTCTATTAATAATTTAATTAGGGCATGGTGGGTGATAGAATTGACATTTCCTTTTTGGGTCTCCTCAGCACTAATGCATAGCATATTGTACAAGAAATTTGGGACATTTACTGGTAGATTATGCCTTACATAACTCAGTAATTTGAAATGATGTGTGTGTAAATTGGAAAATCTCCCTTCAGATGTAAAATACCTGATAATATGCATAGCCAACTCATTATACGGTGGAGGGATAGACATTATTTTGCACCCTTGTTTGTTAATTTCCAGTTGAGGGTCGCCTGGTAGGGTGAACTGGGCCCTAGCTGATCTGGCATCATGAACATTAGGGTAGTGCTCTCCAACCATTGGTAATATAGTAACTTCTACTATCTGCTCCTCTATTGCAACCATTGTCAATCCCCATACAGTTGCTTGCCCTTCTTCGAATGTACTTGCAAATTTAGTTGTTGAGTCCTCATCAAATTTTGTTAGCTTTAATAAATACCCTAACCAGCCACATGCATTAAACCTTCTTGCTGCTTCAACATCTGAAAGTAACACACCATGCATTAACATCTCATGTCTCTGTAGCTGGCCTCCCATCTGTGCTTGCCAATTTCCAATTTGTTTTCTCTATAGTAGATAAATGCATTGTTCCTTAAATTTTAGACTACTCATTTTTGAAAAACTATGGGCTTCCTTCTAAATTCCCATGTTATCTTCAATATGAACAATGGTGATGTATTTTAACAAGATAAATTATATTTCTTACTGCGGGTTTCCACATAACTTAATTATAAGTCACAGTAGGTCTGACAATCAAAGATAATTTGGGAATAAAGGTATGACAGTTGTGTGATATAGTAATGGACTTTAATGAGACAAAGGCGAAGTACAGATTTGAGGTGACATAAAATCTTGTAGGAGTAAATAGAAATGACATTTTAGGAATTAATACACTTCCCTCTCCCTATGAAACATTTGACAAGTGTCCAAACTTGAGATATTTGGCATGAGGAAAGGAACTGGCTTAGTGTCATAATGATATATTTATTGCAGTACTAGATATAATCATCAAAATCTATACGCTAAAAATGGAAAAAAATTGAAAAAATTATACCTATCATTCGATCTTCACACATGCCAGAAAAGGGTGGCAAGAGTGGAATGAAAGTGGTGGCAGCTTACATCAGTGTACTCGGCTCTTATTGAAAGCAAAGAAATGAAGAGTTTGATGATGTGGAAGGTGGGTGGGTGGAAGATAGAGAAATGAGATGAGTTGGAAAGAAGAATTGGAAAGTGAATGGAGGAATGAACTTCATGTAAACACAAATTTTTTATTATGGACATGCTCAATGGAATTCTATTGAAGAGCTATAGGAAGAAGGTTTGCATCCTCTACTGCAGGAAGTGTTACCTTTTGCTCAATTGAAATTTGTTGTCGGAATTGCTGCAGGAAGTCATATTTTGTTTAAGGTTGGTGATACAAATTTAGCTGATGTCCATTGAATAATAGCTTGAAATGTACTGGATCAATTATGGACAACTGGATGGCTCCATTTGTGAAGACATGGTTTATTTCATATGGCCCCGGCCATCTTGTCTGCAACTTTCCTAGTATTTCTTCGAATCTTGAATTGTATAGCAATGCCTAATCGCCAACTTGAAACTGTTTGTTCTTAATATGTGAGTCATGCCATTTTTTTCTTTGTTTTTGGACTATTTTATTTCACTCTAGGGAAGATTTGTGCATTTAATCCAAGGAATTGAGATGCATCAATCGCTCTTTCTGTGCTATAGGAAGATCAATATTTAACTCCAATGTTGTCCGCAAAGTCTTGTGTTCAAATTCAATGGGTAGCATGGCTGCTTTTCCATATGATAGCTCAAATGGAGTGAACCTTGTAGTGGTTTTCCAAATTTTTCTATATGCCCAAACAGCTTCTGATAGTCTGCTGCTCCAGTCTTGGCGATGCAAATGAACTATTTTTGTTAAGATGGCTTCTATTTCCTGATTTGTAACTTCAGCCTGTCCATTGGCCTGAGGGTGATAAGGGCTTGAATTCCTATGTGTGATATTATATTATTTCATGAGCTTTGTTATTAGATTGGAAGTGAATTGGGCACCTTGGTTAGTTACAAGTTCTCTTGGTACTCCATATCTGGTGAAAATTTCATCATACAAAAATTCTGCAACCTTATGGTCCCGGGCATGTTTCATAGCTTTTACTTTGACCCATTTGGTCAAATAATCAGTGCACACCAGGATGTAAGACTTCCCATTGGATGGAGGGTCTATTGGACCAATGAAGTCCATGCCCCATTTGTCAAATGGAGTTACCACCACCTGTGGATTTAGGGGCATTTCATCTGATCTAGTTGGTTGGCCCATTCTCTGACATTTGTCACATTTCCTTGTGAAGTGTAGACCAGTAATATCCAATTGTTAAAATATTTTGGGTTGTCCTTTTTTCTGCAAAGTGTCCCCCACATAGTTCATTATGACAAGCATGGATAATGTCACATGTCTCATCTTCTCACACATATCTTCTCATTACTTGATCAGGTCCAGTGTAAAATAATATGTTATCAATCCAAGAGAAATTAAAGCTTTTCTCGACGAGCAGTGTCCTATCCTTGTAAGAAAAATGTGTTGGCATTTAGTTAGCTGCAAGGTAATTAGCTATGTCAGCATACTATAGACTTTGGACATTAATATGAAACAAGTGCTCATCTAGAAATGCATTATCTATCAGAGTAGTGTCTTCTTCAACATGGTGAATTCTGGATAGATAATCAGCTACTACATTCGCCTTGCCAGGCTTATCAACTATAGTAATGTCAAATCCCTGCAAAAGAAGAAGCCATCTTGCTAACCTACCTATAATGGCAAGTTTGTTCATGAGATATTTTATTGCTACATGGTCAGTATGAACAAAAATAGGATAGCCAGTTATGTAATGACAAAATTTCTTCAGAGAATAAACTACTGCTAGAAATTCTTTCTCAGTCACTGTATAGTTTAACTCAGGTCCATGGAGGCTCTTGCTAATGTAGTAAATTGTATTCTCTAGGTTACTGGAATTTTGTCCTAGGACATCACCTATTGCATAGTCTGAAGCATCTATATGAATGTGAAATGGCAAAGACCAGTCAGGACCCCTAAGTATGGGTGTAGTTGTCAATAGTTTATTAAGCTGCAGGAAGGATTCATTACATTCCTTTTTCCAATTAAATTTGGCCTCTTTGGTAAGAAAAGTATACAGAGGACTAGCTATTTGACTAAAATTTTGAATAAACCTCCTATAGTAGCCAGCATGTCCTAGGAAAGACCTAACATCCTTTTTCTTTGTAGGAATAGGTAGTGTGAGAATTACCTCTATTTTTGTAGGATCTACTTGGATTCGAGCTTCAGAGATAAAATGTCCTAGCACTACACCTTCTTGCATCATCATGAAGCATTTATCACTGTTGAGAGACAAGTTGTGTTCCTGAAATATGATTAGTACTCTTTCCAAATTCTTCAGGGCTTCCTCAAAGGTGACACCAAATGTAGTAAAGTTGTCCATATATATCTCCATACAATCATGTGATATGTCAGCAAAGATGCTGATTACAACTCTCTGGAAAGTAGTTGGTGCATTGCATAAGCCAAATGGTAATACAAAATAAGCATATGTGCCCTAGGGGAATGTGAATGTAGTCTTCTCTTGATCTTGTAGAGCAATGTTGATCTAGTTGTAACCACTGTATCCATCCAGAAAGGAGAAATATTTCTTACCAACCAGAGTGTCCAAGACTTGATCAATAAAGGGTAAAGGAAAATGATAATTCTTTGTGGCATTATTCAACTCTCTGTAATCCACACATATTTTATATTTCCCTCCTTTCTTAGGTAAAATGACCAAAGGTGATACCCACTTTCTATCAGAGATTGGATAGATGAAACCAGCATCTAGTAATTTTTGTAATTCACTTTTGACTATTTCTCTCAATGTTGGACTGATCCTTATTTGAGGCTGGCATAGTGGTAAGCTGCCATCATTAATGTAGATCCTATGGGTGTAGAGTTTGGGATTCAAACCTAGCATTTTGCCATAATACAAAGTAAAGGCTTTCTCATGCTTATGCAAGATTTTTTTTAACAATGCCAATTGTTGGGGTGGCAACTTTTTGTTTACATGGAGATTGTGACCTAGGGAAATTTCCACAGTAGTTGTTAGATCTACCATTGAAATTTTAGGTACTAGGCTTGTAGGTACTTCACATGGTAATAATTGGCTAATTATTTTAGGGCTTTCTGGAAAGACACAGTCTTCATAGGTACATAGCTGTAGAATAGAACTTTCAGAAACATCTTTCGCGACTATACACTCATTTGTAAGAATACTCTGTATTACATCATCTTCCTCTTGCATTTTTAGAAAATATTGTCTGTGCATCATCATAAATTGGGAAATAGAGTTGACCTCTTCTTCCTCATCCCCTAGTTTTGGCCAAACAAGATCTCTCAAGTCTGGCTGAGGCGGGGCAGGAGGATAGAGTGCTAGCTTCTTTATTGCCTAACCATTTGAAATTGTCATGCTTCCTGATCTACAACTAATTTTTGCATCTGTGGTGGCTAACCAAGGTCTCCATAGGATGAATGGATAGCCAACAAAGTTTACTTTTGGTGATAAGATGAGAAAATTAGTAGGGTATTCTCATGAGTCTAAGGTGACTACCACATCTTCTATAAGATCGTCTGGAGTGACTGTTGAATTGTCAGCAAGTTGTAACACTGTTGGAGTTGTTCTCAAACACTCTATACTTAGTTTGTGCATTGTATCTTTGGTCATTACATTTATGGCTGCTCCCAAATCAACTAAAGCATTTTTAACAGATTGTCCATTAATTATCAAGTCAAATACTGGACTTCTAGGGTCTGAATATTGGGTATGACTACCTTGCGCAACATGATATCAGCAAGTTTCCCTATGACATGAACTGTTTGAGGGTCCTTCTTTTTCCTTCCAATCTTTTTAAGGCATGCGTCCTTAATATCTTTTTCATAGATAGGAACGTCTTTGATAGCTTGAAACAGAGGTATTTAGATGTGCATATTTTTCAGCTACTCAAGAATGTTAAATGATGTTTCTTCTTGGGATATAGGCTTTTCTATGGTGAGCCTTCGTGGAAAAGGAGGGTCAACTAAGGTTTTAACATCAATTTTGCTGATTTTTGAGTTAATTGTGTGGTATCTTGTAATGTGGCCTCTGGAAGAGGTGCTAATGCTGCAAGAGTGTCTACAACTTCTATGATAATAGGATGTTTAGGTACAGGTAGAGTAGTACTAGACCTCAAATGGATATCATATATCTCAAGTGTGTAGGCATGGTATTGCTGTGTATCATTGGTATACATTGGTTGTTGTTGTTTCTTGCTATTTGGATTTGGTTGCGACTGAGAAGGCAATTGGGTTTGCTTTGGATTGGGGCTAGTGGTTGCAGGAGGTGGCATTATTGCAGAAGGAGGGACTGGCACTGGAAGTTGTGGAAAAGCAAGATTTTGGTTAGGCCATTATGGAGGCCCCCTCTATTGATTATTTGCTACTGATTTCCTTGCGGTGGTTACCATTGATTTTTTTGGTTGGTCCACTAGTTATTCTGCTAGTTAGACCATTGGTTTTTGTTGGTTAGGCCATTGGTTATTTTTCCACTGGTTATTTTGTTGGTTAGGCCATTGGTTATTTCAGGCTGGCTGAGAGTACTGAGAAGGATTATAATAGCTTTGGTTTTTCCATTGACTATTGTAAGGAGTTGAAAATTGTAATGGGTCCTGAGGCATACCTTGTCATGAAGCCCATGGTCGATGTTCAGAAAAAAAGAACACTTTCTCATCCTCTCCTTCTATCTTCATGTACTCAGTAGGCAAATGTTGATTTTCCAAGATCGCCACCAGCTTGCATCCATAGTCTTTCTTATGTTTACAGCAATGTGGACAATACTCAGCTAACTACACTTCAATGTCTGCATGTTTCTTCTTGGTATTCATGATGTCAAGATGCGTAGAAACATCATTAGTGATGTCTTTCTTGAAATCCACTAGCAAATTAGATATCTCCAACTTAGAAACGCCTGAACTTCTCCCTTTAATGACTGTAGACTGATATCCTCTACTTTTATTCCCAGTTGATCTGGAGTAGTTGAGACAGATTTTCTTGAGTTCATCCCAAGAAGATTTGGATATTTCCCCACCAACCATGAGGTCCAATTCTTCCAAACAGCTATCGTTCACTCCTGTTAAGAAGACTAGTTTCTATGAATCCTCTGCTAGAACATGTTGGGGATTCTTCTTCATGGTGTATAAGAAACGTGAAACATAGTCCTCCAAGGTTTTTTCCTCCTTCTGTGACATTCTAAAAATGTCATCTCCCCTTGGGTCACTCTTGCAATATTCTTTGTATTTCTATAGAAACAGAGTCTGCATCTCATCCCAAGTGCCTGCTGCATTTGCTCCTAGGCCCATGAACCATTGTAAGGCCAACTCCTTTAGTGTTGTTGGAAACAGTTTGAGTTTGTGGGCATTAGTTTTATAGTCAAATCTATGATAGAGGATATAAAACTCGAACAAAAAGGTGTTAGGACCTTCGGTTATCAGCCCATAAAACTTTGGAAGTGTAGCAGAGGGTATATTTTTGAGATTGGCATTGTTTATAAGGCTCAGTAGAGGAAATGGGAAAGTAGGTTGTGCCATTACTAGAGATATTGGGAGTTGGAGTTGGTGTTGGAAAGGAATATGAGCCATAGTATTGTTAACAGTAGGTACATTTGAGTCAGAATTATCAAGAAAGCTGGCCAAGATTTTAGCGAAAGGCCGAAGACCACTTATATCAAAAGGCTTTTCTCCAGCAGAAGATGCTACAGGAAACTCAGGACTTGCGTCAACAAAATGAAACTCAACTTCTTTGACTTGCTCATTCAAATTTGTAGACTCTCCTACATTAAATTTTCCATATTCATCTCTTCTTCTTCCCCTTCGATGCATGCAAATGAATTCTTCACACTGGTGAAGCAAATTTAAAACTACAACCACTAAAAACTATCTTAGAAATTAAAAAAATGACTCAAAAAGTTTCTTAGCTTGAAACCATCCCTGGGAGTGGTGCCAAAAGTGGAATGCCTCACAATAGGTGCTTAGTAATCATGCCCAAAGCCTCTCTTAGGAATATTTTATTCAATCTAAGGATCACTTCTCCCACCATGAGGTACATTTAGTTTGTTAACCCAGAGACGTATACTTGAAATGGTACGACACAGTATGTGCACTAAGTTCCTTAAAGAGTCACTCTATCTATGCTGTAGGAAAGTAAAATACATGAAAGGAATCTACACTAGGGCTGTAGGAAAGGAAACACACCTACTCCTTACTGAAATGAACACTACAAATTGAAAACTCTACTTAAGCCTATTCTTTCAACCTAGAGAATTCACTATAACTATCCTTGCAAGTGTTGCAGGAACATTCACAAAGTACAATGCTACAGGAAGAAATTGTAATCTTCTAACTAGAATACTGGAAATGCAGGAAGTAAATCTATTCCACTTCTACTCTAATCCACCTCCCAAGTGGCCCCCCTTGGTCGGCTTCTACTAATCTATGAACACAGAAGATAAACCAAAAGTTACTTCATTGTATTCCATGAATTGATTACATGAGAATGGTACATGAAACTGAAAATGAACTTGTTGTGCAAGATACAATCAAAACATTGTATTCCAAAAATCTGAACTTAAAAAATAATAGTCTTCTCCATATAAATAGAGGATTGACTTATTTATTTTAAAATAGAAAAGGAACCATCTAACTGAAACTACGCCAAAGAGAAAAAATAGGAAACACAACAACCCACGACATATGTAATGAAGTCTGGGTGATCGATTCAACATGTTGGAAGTGTGGAAGGAATATAGTAGCACTTCGTTCATGCATTTATGAAATAGTGGCTCCTTATTTGCAGTAGTCGTGTCTTCTAATGCCATGATGGTTATCTGTCCACAGCTGGTCTTTACTATTCTCTTTGAATGTTGTTGACCACTCCCAAGTGGCTCCTATTTCCTAACAGGTTAGTTATCATGCAAAGATATTCATACAAGTAGCCTAATCAAATTAATCTAGATATTAGAACACACATTCTGTCTATTATATGAAATATTGCAATATATATAATATTGGCACAATATGACATATCTATTCTACCCATAGGTTTAATGGTTCTATCTGTACTTTGACATGAGTTCAACTGATTATAAGTTCACAATTATTCTGGTAATACTTAAAAACAGAGCATAAAGATTAATATAATAGTGACAATAAATGGTCTCATCAGGTGGGATGAAAACTAAATTTGTATGGAATGAACAAGCTAACCATGGGTTTGAGTTGTTAAAGAAAAATATTGCTACCCAACCAATCTTGATTTTTCCAAGCTTTGAAAAGCTATTCACTCTGGAATGTGATGCCAGCAATGTAGCCATTGGTGTAGTCTTGAGTCAAGAGGGAAGACTAGTGGCCTTCCACTCTGAGAAACTAAGTGAAGCTAAGAAGAAATACTCTTCTTATGACCTAGAGATGTATGCTCTGGTCTAGGCACTGAGAAAGTGGAGGTATTATTTGCTTCCAAAAGAGTTCATAGTCTATTTATACAATCAAGCATTAAGTTTCTTGAACTCTCAAGATAAACTCACTCATAAGCATATGAAGTGGGTTGAGTACCTACAAGCCTACACCTTAAACATCAAACACAAGAAGGAGTTACAAAATAAGGTATCAGATGCCTTAAGTAGAAGAGCCCTAACAATTCAAGAGATTCAACTGCAGAGCATGGGGATAGAGAACTTCAATGACCTATATGGTGGAGATGAAGATTTTGCAGACATATACAAGGTATGCCAAGAATATAAGAATCACTTTCATAGTCAATTCTCTAAGTATACTTTGCAGAGTGGTCTATTGTTTAAAGGGATTCAATTGTGTGTCCCTAGAGGGTCTATTAGGGAGAATGTAATCTAGGAGAAACATGATGGTGCACTTAGTGGCCATTTTGGTGTTAATAAAACTCAAGAATTAGTTCAAAGATTTTACTTTTGGCCCAAGATAAATTTGTATGTTAAGAAATATGTAGAAGGTTGTGTTATCTATCAGAAGGAAAAAGGTACATCTACTAATGCAGGCCTATACTAGTCTTTACCCATCCTGACCAGACCATGGGAATGTCTGAGAATGGATTTTGTAGTGGGATTGCCCAAGATAAAATAGGGAATGGATAGAATTTATGTCATTGTGGACAGATTCAGTAAGATGACACACTTTGTACCTTGCAATACAAAAAATGATGCAAGTCAGATAGCTTCCCTATTCTTCAAGGAGGTATTCAGAATATATGGTTTTCCACTAAGCATAGTATCTGACAGAGACACAAAGTTTATGAGTCATTTTTGGAAGACTCTTTGGTAGAATTTGGGAACCAACTTGTCATTTGGATCTGCATACCATCCTTAGTCTGATGGCCAAACAGAGGTAGTGAATAGTAGTCTTGGAAATATCCTAAGGTTTTTAACTAAGGCATATGGTCAAACATGGGACCAACTCATTGGGAAAGCAAAATATGCCTACAATGACACAATGTATAGGACTACTGGTAAGAGTCCTTTTGAAATATTTTATGGCCTTCATCTAAGAGGCATATATGAGATTAGAGATCTAAAGGATGGAGCCAAGGGAAGTGACTATGCTAATGAATTTGCACATTCTATGCAAGAAGTCCATGAGATAGTGAGGAAGACACTCATTGAAAATACAGAGAAGCTTAAGAGCAAAGTGGATGAGAGGAAAAGATATGTCTAATTCAAAGTTGGGGATCTAGTGATGGTTCACCTCAACAAGGCAATATTACAAAAAGGAACACCACATAAGCTTCATATGAGAAGAATTGGCACATGTGTCATACTGGCCAAATATGGAGCAAATATCTACAAGGTGGAACTTCTAGAGGATATGGGTCTATCTCTGGTGTTTATTGTCATAGACCTAGTTTTATATAAAGGCCCAATCCTAGATGTAGATCAGATTTTGACTGAAGTCATATAGGAGGTGGAGGAACTCAACTTGCCATCTGCACCAATCGAGAAGGAAGAACACATATTGGATTCCAGAGTCTACAAGAAGACAAGGAAGAATGAATACCAAGAACACTTAGCGAATTGGCATGGACAAATAGATGTAGATGGAGTTTGGATAAAGGAAACAGAGTTCAAAAATTTGGGCATTGACTTCAACTTACTCAATCCAAGGGTGGATTGAATCTTTTTCATTTGGGGAGGATGGTGTAGGATCACCTAGGAAAACTCTCCATTTCTAGTTAAATTTTTGTCTTGTAACTGACTCTAGCCAAGTCAATGATTTTCTTTTGACCTTATAAGGTCTAGCATGGTGTGTGACTAGATGGATTAAGTAACTAGTACTAATCCAATCTGGTTTAGTTAGTTTTTCTTTATTGCATGTTTTGGCTTAGAATTGGGAAAATGAGTCTAAATGTATCCTAGACCTAGGTGTGAAGTTGAAATTGCCTAAAAAGGATTAAATGATGTGTATTCATCGATAAAAGAAGGATTGAGGTCCGAAAAGTTAGTTATGAGCATTGATACAAAATAAGCTCAAAAATTATCATGACAACATTTGCAACTTTTGCAAATGTTGCATGCAACTCGAAAAATTTGGATTCCCCTCATTCTACAAGTGGGAAATCAATTCTAGTGGCCTAAAAATGAGGGAGAGTCATCTTAAGATACTTGTGGCTCATTTCCCGAAGTAGTAGTGGATGTAAGCAAGTTTTTGAAAGTGAATAGTGAAAGTGTTCTAAGATACAGAGTACAGTCGACTTGTTTGAATGTTCTTAATGTTTTAATGCATTGGAAAGTTTAATATGTTGGTAGATTCATGTAGTAGGAGTGTATTCAAGACTTTTTCTTTTAGTGAGAAAGTAGATTAGTGTTGATTTGGTAGCCTTAGGAAATTGTTTAAGTTTTAGGGAGTCTACTGGTCTAGTTAAGTGTAGTTTTGGTTTTATGGATCCCCCATAGAATCCAACCATGGAAAAATTCTGGTTGTGAATTAATATGTTAGGGGATCCTATGTATAGTCTATATATGCAAGTAGGAGACCTGAGGAGTCGAGTATCTATTTTTAAAGTTATGCCCTAGGCGAGCAATGTTTGTCTGGCTAGGTGTATAACAGTGAAAGAATTGAGTTCCATTGCAAGGGTATGTTTGGAAAAAGAAAACCAATTGTAGTTTTAGAAGAATTAGGGTCTAATAGAACTCTGTCTATGAGCTGAGGTCCTTACCAATCCATCTGGATAAATTTCTAGAGAGAAATCAAATGACTGCAACTAATGCATGAAAATATCCCTATTTGACCTATATTTCAGGATAGCAGTGTACAGAGGACTTAGGGAGATAAAACCTTGAAAATATCTAAATAATTTTAAAAGGGTGTTTGAATACTAAGGTTTTTTCTAGGGTTGTTTGATATTTTTGAGGGAGAACCCAGAAAAACCCTCTGGATAGGGCTAATTGGGATACTAGGCCTAATAGACCAAAAGCAATGTGAAGTTGGAACTTGAATATTTTGAGTTTGAAGACCCATTAAAATGGGATGGATTAGATGTCAAAATGATGGTTTAGTGATATACATATCCCTTGTAGCACTGGTAAGAAATTTTTGAGAAATTTGAGCTTGGAATAATCCAAGAGAGCATAGTGAAAAAGAGAAAATTCCAATGTTGGAAATCCTTCAAGGTTAAGCACAAGAGAACTAACTCTTAGAGTAGAGTTAGAATAGCCTTAGGGTGGAGACTTGAGACTATTAGGGTTCTAGGAGAGAAATAGGAATCCTAATTAAGTAGAGTAGGACAAGCAGAGTCCTAAGTTGAGCAAGTGAAAAGCAAACCTTGGAGCACTTCCATCATTTGTACTTTTCTTGTAATCATCTTTCAGCTTTGTTAAAGGTTTTCAAGGTCCCTTCAAAACTTGATGTTACCATAATAAAAAATACTATCAATGATAACCGATACTAATCGGTATACATGATGTCAATAGTCATAAAGAACTAAATCAATGATCATTGATTTATCATTAATGATAATTGATGGTTATCAATCTATCACTAATGATAATTCGATGATCATTATTATATGATCATTAAATCATTACACATGGTAATCAATATTTATAATATGAGGATATATTATTATCATAAATATATATATATTGTTAGAATAACTGAGCGGGGGGGGGGGGGGGGGNGGGGTGAATTAGTGGCCTCAAAAATTAATCCAATAAATCAACCCAAAACTTTATATCGTAATTATAAACCTCTAGTTATCTTTATTCCTACAAGATGTATGCCCTTAAATAATCTTATAAAATAACTACTACTCATAATATATTGTTTATCATTTATCTTAAGCTTTACCAAATAACAGTCTAGCCTTTACTGAAATACAGTAAATATCATAGTGTTTACCAATCAACCCTATTTTAGTAATGTGTAAAAAAAAAAATCAAAGAAATGAACCATATACACATTTGACACATGGATTTTTAACGTGGAAACCCTTTTAGGGGAAAAACCACTTGGGACCGATAACCCAAAATTTTCACTCTTTTGAAGTGAGCTCGGTGAAGAGCCAACCTTGTTAAAGGTTACAAACACATTGTTAAGTGTGACCTTGTTAAAGGATTTAATATAATAGTTTGTCACTTGATATCTGGCATTTCATTATGCTATCTTCATGAGAAACTTTTTGATACTCC
Source organism: Thuja plicata (assembly GCA_018584345.1). NCBI lineage: Eukaryota > Viridiplantae > Streptophyta > Pinopsida > Cupressales > Cupressaceae > Thuja > Thuja plicata. Next base: position 771,467 of record MU226218.1, read on the forward strand.
TTGGGATGTATCTCAATATATAAAGGATAGTTAAATCCCACTTTGTTAAGAGATTTTCTGAATCAATGGTTAAACTAAAATAGTGTATGATCTGTTCATAAATACAACTTAATCTTTCATATGTTCAGATCTATTGTAATCTAATAATACCTTTCTAATCAATTTTATCTTATGTTCCTTTGGTCCACTTCTTTCTGCTCGGTGAATGTTGTTTTCTCTCTATTTCTTGGTGTCCACAGAAATATTTAGCTCTGTTCTTCAGCTTGTTTGATCAGGACTGTGTGAATAATTTTTATCTTCACCAGTATTCTCTTCATCATCCTCTCTTCTTAATGAATTATCTTTTCTCTCTTATAGACATGATTTCACCATTTCTAAGTCTTTGTCTTTCTTGTTCTTGACGTGATCCGTAATTCTCACCATTCTTTCTTTAAATATTGCTTTAGTTTATCCCATAGATTTCTCCTAGATAACCGGAATAAAAATAGCTTTAAATCTCTAGCTTATCTATGGATTTTAATTGGTCGATGAAAATAATGTAATCAGTCAGTTAACTCCATAATTAGCTCCTGCCAGCTAAGTCTTTTTTCTTTTCTGAACTTTAGTTGTCCTCGGACATCTCTGTCTGTCGGGGTTGTCTGTCCATCTGGAAACACTGTGACTTTCAATTCTTCTCAGGTTACACTTTGGTTTTGCTCTGTAATTCTTTCTTGGGCATATTTCTTGAGTATCACTATGACTCTTCGCTCAGGGTTCTCTATCCGTCAGGGTGCCTTATCTATTGGTGTTTGTTGTCACTTGGTGTATACTGAACTTTTATGCATTACTAATAACATAACCTTTACCTCTTTGGTTCTTTGAAGTATTTTGACAATATGTATATGACCAATCAGATTATATCAAGTTGACATCAATGACAATACAACACATTAACTGATTTAATGTCTTGCATTAACTTTCTACATCTCGGTGATCATCAAATTAACATCTTCAAATGTTCAATCAGTTATAGTTCATAAATCTCTCCCTTTGGCATTGATGCCAATATACTACAAACTAATAATACAATATGAAATACATCAGTTGCAATTCTGCAATTTACCAAACTTATTGTTCTATAACCAATACAAATATCTAGTTCTCGGTAAGCTCTTCTAACTTAGATTTAATTCTTGTAGAGTACTTTCTTTATTGTTCATTACCTTCACTGGATAGATGTAGAAACTTATAATTTCATCTCTCCCTTTTTTTTAGAATCTCTTCTCCCTTTTCTGGATAGATATGCAATGTTGTCTTTTCCAATTCTCTCCCTTAGATGGATGTTTCTCTTTATATCTCTTTCTCTTTATAGTCATCTCTCCCTTTGGATACTTCTCTCCCTTAGGATGATCATGATGGATATTTCATATGGATATATAATCTCTCTCATTTGGATATATAATCTCTCTCCCTTTGACAACAATGCCAAACTATATCCTTCCCTTTTTTGTTAATATATTCCTTGAATTTCCTCTCCATCAGCAATACAATAACTCTGGTTCTTGGTGAAGATAATTACCTTTCTGGGTACTGATGTATCTTTGTATTCCATCTCTTTGCTTTCATAAATATGAATGATCCTCTGATTATGTGTAGGCTGATGCAACCTCCTAGTCATCTTAGTGACCAATAGAAAAGGGTCAGACCCCTAGCCTCTTCCTCAAGTACTCAAATGTATCTTTAGGCAATGGATTTGTGAATGTATCTACTAATTGTTCCTTGGATTGAACATATTCCAGTATCATCTCTTTCTCTTGCACTTATTCCCTTAAGTAATGATACTTGATAGCAATATGCTTTGTCTTAGCATGCATGATAGGGTTCTTTGATATGTTTATTGCACTAGTATTGTCACAATATATTATCACTGGTTCTAGGATTTTCATATTCATACCTTCCAGTAATTTCTTGATCCATGAAATGTTAGATAAATTTGCAGCAGTAGCCACATATTCTGCTTCTATAGTATATTATGAGATGCATCCTTGCTTCTTCCTTATCCATGTGACAAGTCTGTCACCCATAAAGAATGCTCCTTCTATTGTGCTCTTTTTTTCATATATGTTTCCAGCCCAATCAACATCTATATAGACTTGAAGCTCAAATTTTCCTTCTCTTTTATACCATAACCCTTAGTCTTCAGTAATATTTAGATATCTCAGAATTCTTTTGACAGCAGTCATATGTGATTCCTTGGGATTAGCAGAGAATCTTGCAACTATTCCAACTGCATGTGTTATATCTGGTCTAGTATGAAAACATACATGATTTTTCTAAACATAGCTCTATATAGGGTCTGATTTACCTTGGTTGACTTGTCTTCCTTTGTCATCTTGCATCTGGTTTCCATAGGTGTTCCAACTGGCTTGGAGTCTTCCATCTTGAATATCTTGAGAACTTCCTTGATGTATTTGGATTGTGTGTTGTATATGCTTGCATCCTTTTGAAGAATCTGTAGACCAAGAAAGAAGTTGATCTCCCCAAAAATTTACATCTCAAAATCTTTTCTCATTTCATTAGAAAACTAATTATATAACATATCATTACCCCCAAATATGATATCATCAACAAATATTTTAGCAATCAAAATTTTATCATCAGTATCTTCTATGAAAATGGAAAAGGGATCTCCACCACTTTGTTGTGAAGGGTGGAAAAGGGGATGTGTGTTTTAATGTTAATTCCCTTAATTCCCTTAAACCTAATTTACATTTAATTGAAGTTTGTATTGAAATGTGTATTAAGAGGAAAATAAGATGTTCCACCTTTATCCTCAAATGCACAAATGAAAGATCCAAGTTGATCAACCCAAAAGAGGGATTAATACACAAGTGAATCAACCATTTAAAAATGAAAACAAAGAGGGAGATCTTAAATTATATTAATTGAAAATGTAGATATGATAGATTATAATAATTGAAAAGGATGAGAAGAAAAACCAACCTTAAAGTATTGTAGATCTAGAAAATGCTATTTTTTGAGGTCTGTAGACTGTTTCTAGAAAATCTGAAGGATGACCTAGAATAGAAACGCAGAGACGAACAAAAACCAGAAATATTTTTCCAATCTGACACAATCTTGTGAAAAAGGTAGACCTTGACCCACAAATTTCACCCTTGAGCCAATAATCTTGACCCTGGCCTGCACAGCCTCGACAAAAAATCTTTTCATGGAGCCCGAAAGAAAGCCAAAAAGGGTATCTAGATCTGAGTCCAAATCCGTCGTCCTGAACCTGTACTTGCAAGAAAAAGAGGTTTGTTTTTTGTGGGGGATGGGTTTGCCTTAGTCAAACCCTGATTTAGGAATTAACCTTGAAATCAATAAATTATAGAATGCTAGCAAGTAGTAGAATTGAATCAAAGAATGAAGCTATGATATTGAATAGATATGCAATTGTAATTCAAATGTAGCAAGTATGTAAATATGAAAGCTTGGACTCAATAAAAACCATAAACCTCCATGGTTGTATGCTTGGAATCCACCTTGAAGAAGTAATGAAAGATTCTTGAGGATGCACAAAGGATCTTGAAGGAAGATCACACCACCATGATGACAGATCTAGGGTTTGAATGATGAATCTTGAATGTTTGAACCTAATCCCTTCAAAGGCTTGAAAGTTTGAATCCTTGATCTTCAATGGAGAACTTGAATTCTTGGGAGGAAGATTTGAACACCTTGAAAGCTTGGAAACATGTAGAACAATGGATTCTTGAACCTTTTGCTTCTTGACAAAATCTGGTTAGAGCTTTTTTGCACTTAGAAGACTTAGAGAAAATGAGAGAGAAAGACTTCCTTTTATATGAAACTAGGGCACAATATTATAGAGAGGTCAACATAGGAGAATTAAATTGAAATTAGACCCATGCCCCTAGAAGAGGACCTATATTAAATATAATTTAGGAATCACCACCTTGGAACCCGAAATAGCTGACTCAAAAGCGGGAAAATAACTTTTGCAAAGACCGACATCTGAAAACTATGGGACCCTGAGATTTGAACCTAGGGTCAAAGTTGAGGTAGACCTTGACCTAGGTCAAGGTTGAGGTCGACCTTGACCTAGGTTAGGTTTGAGGTTGACATATACCCAAAAGGTCGACCCTGACCATGAGGTCAAAGATCTCAGATCTGCAGTCTAGGATGCCAAAAACTGGATGGAAAGAAGTGGAAAGAGATGCAGAATAGGGGGAAAGCTAGGTCAAAGTTAGGAACCCATTAAAGGTGCTTGATATGACCCTAAACCACTTACTTAGAAGGCTAAACCATTCTACCATGGAAGTGCTTCCATTTTCTGACTATACATCTTCTTTTAAATACAGATTATTATTTTCACTTGTTCTTACAAATCCAATACTTATGAGATATGAGTGAAGTATTTAATACCATGATCTCGGTGCTTGTTTAAATTCATAAAAGGATTTTTTTAGTCTACAAACCATGTTTCTCTTGTTAGGATCAACAAGCCCTTCTGGTTATTCAATGTATACCTCTTCTTCTAGTATTCCATTTTGGAATGCAAATTTGACATCCATTTGATATACCTTGAATCCTTTGAATGCAGCATAAGAAAGTAAAATTATTACTCCTTCTATTCTAGCAACAGGTGAAAATGTTTCTCCATAGTCAATACCTTCTTCTTGTGCATACCCCTTGCATACTAATCTTTCTTTGTTTCTTGTGACTTCTCCATTCTCATTCAACTTGTTTCTAAATATCCATTTGGTACCAATGACATTCTTGTCATCTGGTATAGGTAATAATGTCCATGTATTATTCTTCTCAATTTTCTCTATCTCGTTATTCATGGCACTAACCCATTCTTTATTCTCAAGTGTAGTATTGACAAATTTAGGCTCAAAATCACAAATTAAACATCTAGTGTTCAGTGACTTACTTCTTGTTCTCATTCCAGCCTTTTTGTCTCCTATGATCTAGTTCTGTGGATGGTGTCTTCTGACATACTTGGAAAGTATTGGTTCATCTCTTTTTTCATTATTTTGATCATCATCTTGACCTTCATTTTGATCTCCATCGCTCAGAACATCATTTTGAGCAATTTCTTGATTTTCGGTGTTTGCAGCCTGATGCTCGAGTGTATTTTTCTGTCGCTTGGGAGTGATACACTATTTCTTGGGAAGAGCGTTAGGTTCTTCATTGTAGACAAACCTATTGTAGTCTTCTAGTTCTTTCCTGATTTCTTCATCATTTTCTCAACAAATTCATCTATTTTGACATTAGCACTTTCAATGATTTTGTTAGAGGACTTGTTAAGACATTTATAAGCCTTGATTTGGTAGAGTACCCTAGAAATATTCCTTCTTTACCTTTGGAGTCAAGCTTTTCATTTCTATCATCTTTCAAAATATAACATTGACTTCCAAAATTTTTGAAGTAACTTACATTTGGGGTATGTCCATAACATAGCTCATAAGGTATCTTTTTGGTGTCTTTCTTCAATTGAACTTTGTTCAATGTGTAGACAATAGTACTAAAAAATTCTCTCCAGAATGTTTGTGTGATGCCTTTCTCTATCATCAGTGTTCTGGCACAATCAACAATGGATCTATTCCTTCTTTCAGCAATCCCATTTTGATGTGGTATTCTTGGTGCATAAAATTGTCTTTGAATTCCATGCTCATTACAAAAATTAGTGAATTCATCAGAAATAAAGTATCCTCCTCTATCTGATCTTAAGCATTTCAGTTCCTTTCCACTTTTTTTTTCTACTATAGCTTTATACCATTTAAACATCTTGAATTATTCTGATTTCTCTTTTAAGAACATAATTGTCATCATTCTATAATAATCATCTACAAATAGAATGAAGTATTTATCACCATAGTAACTCTTTGTTCTCATTGGTCCACATAGATCAGTATGGACTAATTCTAGAATAGCATTACTTGTGTGGGTTTTTCTCTTGAAACTAGACTTTGTCATTTTACCTTTTTGACATGCTCGGTAAGCCTCTTACTTTCCTTTTATTCCTTATCCTAATCATGTTTTCAAAATTTAAATGACATAACCTTTTATGCCACAACCATATGTCTTCATTTCTAGCCATTAAACAAGTGATGTTAATATCATCAAGATAGAATAGGTTACCTTTTTTATGTTCACCAGTTCCAATCAACCTTCCTGATTCATTAAATATCTTTGCCATTTTGTTCTCAAATGCAACTCGGTGACCTGTGTTGTTCAGCTGTGAAACACTCAACATATTATAGTTAAGGCATTTCACCCAATATGCATTTTCATATCTGATCAGGTTATTCAACATTATGGTTCCTTTACCTTCAACCAGACAAGGTGATTCATTACCCATTCTTACTGATCCACCATTATAATACTCAAAAGTTTCAAACTTTTCCTTATCTCTAGTCATGTGGTGAGTACATCCACTATCAATAATCTAGACATCATTTTTACTAACCTTAGATATGAGTGTAGTCTCAACATACCTTTCCTCTTCATCTGAATCATCCTTCATAGCAACAAATACCACCTCAATATCTTCATCATATTCAATGTCAGTATCTCCAACTTTGGTCTCATCTAGGTAACAATCTTTCTTCCCTTTGTCGTTGTAGTCTCTATTATCTCTTGTGTCAAATTGTCAGTTACTTCGGTAATCTCTATCATCACCTTTGTCAAAATTCTTTTCATAAGTTATTTCATTACTTCTGTCATATTTTCTTTTGTTAGGACATCTACCAGCAAAGTGTCCAATCTCTTTACAATTAAAACATACCAATGGTAATTTACCTTTGTATCTACCTTTGTCTCTCTACAATCTTCTAGCCATTAGTGCTTCAATCTCATCAAGTACTTGGTCATCACTATCATTTTCACTATCATTTTCCATAGTGTGTTTATGACTTGATTTACTTATTATTAAAAAAGATTTGAATGCAGACTCAATACATGGTAAGACATTGTTGTCAAATATATTCATCTCAAATGAAATAATTTTACCAACCAAACTATGTAGAGTGACATTGTTATTTGATACTGCTCTCATTTCTTGTATAGAAGATACTCGAATAGCATAAATAGGTAGTAAGTTTCTTAGGATTTTACTTACCACTATTTCTTCTTCAAGTACACCTCCTACTCCTCGAATAGCATTGACTACCTCTTTGATTCTACAACTATACTGAGTGATGTTTTCTCCTTCTTTCATTATTAGGTCATCAAAATTTCCTCTTAGGATTTCTCCCTTAGCTCTTAGTACATTAGCATCTCCTCCATGTACTATCTTTAATTTGTCCCACATTTTCTTTGCAGTGGTACATGTTTTGACATCTTCAAATTTAGCATCGGAGAGTGAGGAAGAAATTTCTATCATCATAGAATTTTGTTCATACTTTTCTCTCAATTGTGTGAGGTCCTGTAGGCAACACATATTCAGTATCCAAGTATTGAGTAACATTATTTCAAATACCTAATAGGTGGAGTCTTATCCTATTTTTCCATGATGCAAAGTTGTCCTTGTTCAACTTAGGCACATCCCATTTTCTCATCTTGTGATCTTTTGCTTGAGTCTTTAAACTCCCTTTCTAAGAACACAAGCTCTGATACCAATTGTTAGAATAACCAAGATCGGAGTGGCCTCAAAAATTAATCCAATAAATCAACCAAAAACTTTATACCGTGATTATAAACCTCTAGTTATCTTCAGTCCTACAAGATGTATGCTCTTAAATAATCTTATCAAATAACTACTACTCAAAATATATTGTTTATCCTTTTTCTTAAGCTTTACCAAATGGAAGTCTAGTCTTTAGCGAAATACAGTAAATGTCTTAGTGTTTACCAATCAATCCTCTTTTAGTAATGTGTAAAGAAAAACATCAAAGAAATGAACCATATACACATTTGACACATGGATTTTTAATGTGGAAACCCTGTTAGGGGAAAAACCACTTGGGACCGGTAACCCAAAATTTTCACTCTTCGAAAGTGAGCTTAGTGAAGAGCCAACCCTGTTAAAGGTTACAAACACACCATTAAGTGAGACCTTGTTAGAGGATTTAATATAATATTTTATCACTTGATATTTTGCATTTCACTATGCTATCTTCATGAGAAACTTTTTGATACTCCTTGGGATGTATCTCAGTATATAAAGGATAGGTAAATCCCACTCTGTTAAGAGATTTTCTAAATCAATGGTTAAACTAAAATAGTATATCATTTGTTCATAAATACAAATTAATCTTGCAGATGTTCAGATCTATTGTAAGCTCATAATACCTTTCTGATCGATTTTCTCTTATGTTCCTTTGCTCCACTTCTTTCTTCTTGGTGAATGATGTTTTCTCTCTATTGCTCAATGTTCGCAGAAATCTGTAGCTCTGTTCTTCAACTTGTTTGATAAAGATTGTATGAAGACTTCTTATCTTCACCAATATTCTCTTCAACATCCTCTCTTCTTAATGAATTATCTTGTCTCTCTTATAGACATGATTTCACCATTTCTAAGTCTTTATCTTTCTTTTTCTTGACGTGATATGCAATTCTATCCATTCTTTCTTTAAAGCTTGCTTTAGTTTATCCCGTAGATTTCTCGTTGATAATCGGAATAAAACTAGCTTTAAATATCTAGCTTATCTCTACCTTTTAACTAATCGATGAAAATAATTTAATCAATTAGTTTACTCCATAACTATCTCCTTCTAGCTAAGTCTTTTGTCATTTTTGAACTTCAGTTATCCTCGGGCATCTCTGTCCATTAGGGTTGTCTGTCCATCTGGCAACACTGTGACTTTTAGTTCTTCTCAGGTTACACTTTCATTTTTCTCGATAATTCTTGCTTGGGTATCTTTCTCGGGTATCATTGTGACTCTCCTCTGTGGGTTCTCTATCCGTCAGGGTTAACTGTCCATCGGTGTTTGTTGTCACTTGGTGTATACTAAACTTTTATGCATTACTGATAACATAACCTTCATCTCTTTAGTTCTTTGAAGTCTTTTGACAATATGTATGTGACCAATCAGATTATATCAAGTTGACTTCAATGAAAATACAATACATTAACTGATTTAATGTCTTGCATTAACTTTCTACATCTTGGTGATCATCAACTTAACATCTTCAAACATTCATTCAGTTATAGTTCATCATATATATATACACATTAATGTATGTATAATAATAGTCATAACTATTATATACATACGTTAATATATATGCATATATGTAGTGTATATTCTCATCCATATATATATGATTGTCGTTGTCATATTTTAACACTCCCTCTTATCTAGGGAAGATATAGTGTAATGAATAAAATCATTTTTATAGTGCATCACATTTCTCACAATGATGTGTATATATTTCACCTTACTTGTAAATGTGCATCATATACAATACACAGAATACATATCACTTAACATGTGATACCAAGTTTTACATATCACCAACATGTGATATGAGGAATCACCTAACACATGATACCAAGTTTTACATATCACCTAGCATGTGATATGAGGAATCACCTAACACGTGATACCAAGTTTTACATATCACCTACCATGTGATATGAGGAATCACCTAACATGTGATACCAAGTTTTACACATCACCTAACTCATGATATGAAGGATATAATAAGCTCAAGAACATTAAATTCTCCTTATATATCCCTATTATGGCATGTGCACTGAAATTCATCTCATAATGTCTATCATAATGAATCATGACACATCCATGAATCAACATGAAATCAACATTACAAGATTGTCACCTTATAATGTTAAATACAAGTGTTTATTAAGTAAAAAGTTGTCATCTTTTAGAAATCCACACAAGATGGGTAGGCCCATAAATTCATTAAGTCACACATATGAAAAAATAATTTTATTCATAAAACATCTTTATTATATTAGTACAAATCAACATTTTATATTTCAACAATACCAAGATTTTTCCTAAAGTGATCAACTTTCACCTTAGGGAGAGGTTTGGTAAGGATATCCATTGTTTGATCTCCTATACTAATATATTCCAATTGGATCACATTCCTCTCTACCATGTATCTTACATAATGGTAAGGAATCTCTATATGCTTAGATCTGTCATGAAATACTGGATTCACTCATAACTTGATGCTACTTTGGTTATCACAGTGGATGATAGTAGGTTTTAGTGGTTCACCAAATAATTCTACAATTAGTTTTCTCATCCATACTTCTTCTCTAGAATCCATTGATGTTAAGATATATTCAGCTTCTATAGATCTTTGTGCCACTAAAGACTATTTTCTGTTAATCCACGATATCATAGCTGATCCTAAACTGAAGCAACATCATGGGGTGCTCTTTCAATCAGTCACACTTCCAACCCAATCTGAGTTGGTGCAGAATCCATGAAGATATAAGGAAACCTTTTCATATTTTAGTCCATAACTTAGAGTACGTTTAAGGTACCTCATTATATTCTTTATAGGCACAAGAAGTATTTCCTTAGGCTCACACATGAATTGGCTCAAGGCATTCACTAGATAACAAATATTTAGTCTAGTGTTGACCAAGTACATTAATGATCCAATCATCAGTCTGTAGAGGTTGGGATCAGTTGACTGGGAATCTATTGCTTCTTCCCTTAACTTGTAAATATTTGTCTCCATGGGTGATGATATCGGTCTACAATTCATCATGCCAAATCTCTTCAATATATCAATGGTATACTTTCCTTGATTTAGAATAATGTAATCTAATTTCTGCCATACTTCTAAGACAAGGAAGTAGTACAATAGTCCTAAGTCCTTCATGTCAAATTTTGAGGCTAGTTCCTTCTTGCACTGATCAATGAGGTGATCCTCTCCTGCAATCATTAGATCATCAACATATAATATTAATATTAACATATCACCTTTGCTTTGCTTGAAGTAGAGATTTGGCTTTGCATAATTTTTGGAGAAACCTAATCTCATGAGGTAACTATCAATTCTCTCATACCAGGATCTGGGAGCATGCTTAAGTCCGCAAAGCTCTTTCTTTAATTTACACACATGTGTTCTTGAATTATGGATCTAAAATCCTTTAGGTTGCTCTAAGTAGACCTCTTCTTCACTAGTTCCATTTAAGAATGCAGTTTTAACATCTATCTGATCTACTTTCCATCCTTTGGAAGCTATAATGGCTAGAATATCTCTCACTAAAGTATATCAAGCAACTGGAGCAAAAATTTCTTCATAGTCAATTCCTTCTTTCTGTGAGAAACCTCTGGCTACAAACCTTTCCTTGTACTTTTCTATATTGTCATCTGCAACATGCTTGATCTTGAACAACCATTTGGAGGAGACCAATGATTTCTCTTTAGGTCTAGATATAATTTTCCATACATCATTATTTAGGATGGACTGATACTCCTCTGTCATGGCATCTTTTCATACTTTTTGTTGAAGAGCTTCTGAAACATTTGCAGGTTCTGACTTTGAGAGGTCACTCGTTAGGGCTATGTAACTAGATAATATTGTGGGGCTTTTACTTTCTCTAAAAGTTCCTGAAGGAGCTCCATAGGAATTTTCTTCTTTTATTATCTTAGTTTCCCAGAGTGGTCTCTTCTTAGGATTTTTCAAGGATGTGCTTGGTTCTTTATTTTCTTCTTCTTCAGGATACTCCCTCTGAATCTCAGGAGCAGTTTCCTCTTCTGGTTCTAAGCGAGAAGTTTGGATTTCTGGTTCAACAGAGTTTCTAGATTTTTTGAATGTTATATCCTCTTCAAAAATTACATATTTTCTTAGTTCAATTTTTTTCTGACTATGCACATATACTTGGTAAGCTTTTGAGGTTTCACTGTAACCTACAAAAATACCCTTTGTTCCATAAGGTTATAGTTTTGTTCTTTTCTCTTTGGGCACATGTATGTATACAGAACAACCGAATATCCTTAAGTGACTGATGTCAGGTTTTGTACTGGTGAAAACCTCTTCAGGAGTTTTATCATCAATATGAGATTGTGGACATCTATTTTTTATGTATACTACAGTATTAGAGGCTTCTTCCCAAAGAGAAGTTTCTATGTTTTGATCAAGAAGCATTACCTTGGAAGCCTCTTCAATGGTTCTATTTTTCCTTTCAACAACTCCATTTTTTTGTGGATTGTAAGGACATTAAACTCTCTTTTAATCCCATTATCTTTACAAATTTCTTTAAACATATCTAATGTATATTCACTCCCGTTGTCTGTCCTTAATTTTTTTATTTTCCTTCTAGAGGAGTTTTCAGTAAGGGACTTGAATTCCTTAAATCTTTTAAGGATCTCCTCGAATTATTTACATTTGAGAAAATAGATCCAGGTTTTTCTGGAGAAATAATCAACAAATATTATATAATATAGAAACCCTCATGATGAATGGATAGACATGGGCTCACATAAATCTGAATGAACTAACTCTAATATATTATTTATTTTGTTAGAACTATTTTGAAATGATCCCTTAGTGTTTTTACTTGAGGCACACCCCTTGCATGACCCAAAGTGGTATTGTTTAATTTTTGGTAATCATGTGACTAATTTTTCCATGGAAGATAAGGCTCTAAAATTTAGATGTCTTAATATTCTATGCCATATCTTATTAGAGTCTGCAATTTCATAGATAAGGGCAAGATTTGGTTATGTACATAGATTGTACAAATAACCTTGTCTCTTACCTATGGTTTGTGATTTATTAATAGTAGATTTCTCAGGCCATACAAATAATTTACCATCCATGAAGGTTACCCTACATCCATTATCTTCAAGTGCAGATATGGAGACTAAATTTCTTTTGATTCCTAGAACAAACAATACACTGGTGATTTGAATAGAGATTCCAGACTCCAATTTTATGGTGCAAGTTCCAACACCTCTTACTCGATGTGCAGAGTCGTCTCCAATAGTTACTTCCTCATCAGTTTCTTTCACCATAGAATCTAATATTTCTCTGAATCTAGTAACATGTCTTGAGGAACCATTATCTATGACCTAGGTACTTTTATTAGAGACTTGATTTGAAAGTGCAAAGTAGAATACAAACTTATCATATTCATGCTCTTCCTTAGTCTTCTTTACCTTCATAAATGATGCTTGATGCTTTTTCTATGGGCAATTTAATACATAGTGTCCATACTGATCACATCTGAAATATTATACCTTTGACATATCTTTCTTGGATTTACTATTCCCATGATTATTTTTCCTTTTCTTGAAGTGTTTCTTCTTTTCTTTCTTGTTCAGTAATTTACATTTAATACATGAATATCTTCATCAATAGTTTTCTTCTTGAGTCCTTTCTTTGCTAGCCTTGATTCTTCTTGCAGACAATCTGATCTTAGCCAGTCAAATTTTGGAAATTTAGACCTAGCACTGATGCCAGAAACAAATGTCTCGGCCTAGGTTTCAGGTAGACCATCTAAGGAAATTAATGATAATTCCTTACATTCTATCTTGTACCCAAGTGTTGATAGTTAATCTCTTAGAGATGAGATTCTCATAAAGTATGAGTTGATTGACTCATTTTTGTTCATACTTATATGGTTAATATCTCTCCTTAGAGCTAAGGTCTTGTTGGCACTACTTATTTCATAAGTTTTTACAAGTGTTTTAAACATGTGATATGTCGTATCATATTTTGTGTAGAGTAGTACAATATGGTATTTGACTCCATCGAATATGATTTTCATGGTCTTATCATTTCTTTCAATCCATGTAGTTTTATCTAGATCATTCTCCATTTTTTATTTATCTTCTATTACAAATGACTCAACCTTATTTTCTTTTAGTATCATTAGTATTCTAAATTTACATGATGAAAATTTATTTCCTCCTTCAAGCCTATCCTCAAATCTGATAACGCTTGCCATGGAAATGTGATGTGTTATAAATTATATTTAAATGTCTTAAGTCTGAAAGCTTCTCAGATCTTCTTTAACTTGGCTGTGATACCATGTAAATGCAAATCAAACTTCTATTCAAATGATAATCTTAGCTTTTGTATATCTTTTACTTTATTAATATATTATGAATATATTAATTTTGATACTTCTTTTATGTATGCAGATTGTTGAATACACTATGTTTGATTTCAATATGTTTCAGCCAATTGGGTAAACAAACAATAATCTGTCACCCCTAAGGACAATTCAGGATGTTCATTCGCGTTATACTCGACCGAGTCCCACATGACCGAGTTTATGTGGGCGCCATGCAGTGCTAAGTGGTGCCTATGTGGCCTAAGACTCTCATCTGTGTACCTCTCAGCCGAGTTATACTCGGCCGAGTATATGAATCATTTGCACTTTGAGGGGCTAAGATTCAGCGTGCGGAGGTGAAGGAGAAAACTTGGCTGAGTTCGAGGTAGGTCCCTTTTTTTTAAAAAATGTTTTACTGTATTTATGAATATATTTAAAATGAATTTTTTTTATCTAGCATTATAATATAATTGTTTTTTTCTTCATTTTCTAGAAATGAATTTTTTTAGGTTGAATATAATTGATGTTATTTAAAAACATTTAAACGCAAACTCAAATTTA
>MU226218.1:799379-813613 GCA_018584345.1 Thuja plicata
ATATTTATATATATATATATATATATATATATATATATATATATATATATGTATGTATGTATGTATATATATGTATGTATATATATATATATAGTGTCACGTAAATGATAACCCGTGACTCATTAATGAGTCATGTCTTATCATTGACATGACCCTTCATAAAAAATGAATCATTGTTAATCTCAATCGATATTAAATCAACGTGATATTGATTATATTGATAATACTATCGGTGTTAACACATTGCATATATATGATATTTAACCGATAATGATATCAGTGATAACCCAAAGTTATATGATAGTCATCGATAACACTATCGATGATAACTAGTACTGATCGATATACATGAAGTCGATAGTCATAAAGAAATAAATCGATGATCATCAATTTATCATTAATGATAATCGATGGTTATCGATCTATCACTAATGATAATTTGATGATCATTAAATCATTACACATGGTAATCAATATATATATATATACATTAATGTATGTATAATAATAGTCATAACTATTATATACATACGATAATATATGCATATATGTAGTGTATATTCTCATCCATATATATATGATCACCACTATATATATATATATATATGTATGTATGTATGTATGTATGTATGTATGTATATATATACATTAATGTATGTATAATAATAGTCATAACTATTATATACATACGATAATATATGCATATATGTAGTGTATATTCTCATCCATATATATATGATCACCACTATCATATTTCAACAATTGTGACTTTCTATTTTTAGTTTAATTAAACATAGGTTGTCTAGCCATTTAGCAACCTCTCTCTTCGACGCTTCAGGAAAAATAGTAAATTATGAAAAATATGTAGGAAATAGGTATTTATATTACCTTTCTATCAAAAAAAGAGAAAATGAATTTTGATATATACAAATCAAGTTAGAGTGATCTGAAGGAACCTATGTCTAAATTACAATTAATGTCACTTCATAACTCAATAAACTATAAAATTTTAAACCAAGATGAACAAAACCAATTGGAACCTCTAGGTATTAATGTTACAAACCTAACCTCGAACGAATTACATCATTATCATTTTTGGAAAAAAAAAAAAGTTATGGCGATCTGAGTGATTGTCACTCTTTAAAAATGTTGATTTTTCATACAAACCACTTTTTGAAGGAGAAGGAAAAATTGATACAAATCAATTCCATTTTAAAAAAAAAAAATTATATTTAGAAACTAGAAACAAAATACTAAAAGTCACTAATTTACATCATCTTTAAATTCTTAATAGTTTTGCAGCAATATGTGTCTGAAAGTGAAGTTTTTTTAAGAATGTTCATTTCAGTGTCAAATTTGGCCAAAAAGTGGGACACAATATTATGGGAATAATTGTTACACACATTGAGTAATATGTATGTGCATACAAACAAACATATATACACATACACACACACACACATGCACATGCACATGCACATGCACATGCACATGCACATGCACATGCACATGGCACACACACACACACACACACACACACACACACACACACACACATCTAATTGATAATATCTTGGTAAAATAAAATAATAGATTAAGTTGAAAAAATGATTCTATTGAGAAAATATTCATTTACTACGAGTGTCCTAAATGGTGGGATGAAAATGTTAACTGTAATTATAGGAGCTAAGACAAGTAGATGGTTCCAATAACCTATGTATAAATTTATGATAAACATCCACCATGTTTTTAGTGATTTATATTTATATTCATAGTGTTGTCTAAAAAAATATCATTTTTGCATTAAAAGAGAGTTTCCTACTCTTGTTTTCATGCTATACACATTTACTATATGTAGCACTAGTTTACAATATGATTAAATTTTCAAATTATAGATACATTATGATTTATAGATATTGATAAATAGTTTTTTATTAAATTCATTGTATACCTTCCTCTCCCAAATGATTAAGTTTGCAAAGGGATGTCTCTAGTATATGCATATGGTCTAATGTTTTAAGTTTCTTTGTAGATTAGGTTGGTGATTGAAATGTTCAATAATTTAGCAACAATCTTTTAAACTAAAAATTATGTGTTTAAATTTTGGTGATTTCTAGGAGGAAGTCAAAGATAAGGAAACAAGGATGTAATACTTTGTCCCCTTAAAGATTAATACTAACCTCATTTCTATGTATACATTATTCTTAGTTAGATTAATGTGGTAAATAAGTGGAATGTGTGAGTATCACAATCCCTAATTTCCTTATATCATTGGTATTCATGTTGAGTAACTCGTTTAGCTAAGAGTTAATATGTTAAATGTATATATTCAATTTGATTAATTTATACTATATTTTGTCTCCAATGATAGAGATTAACAGTAAGGGTAGTAGTTTATAAAGTAAATGTTCAAGATGATATACAACTACAATCAAGAGAACAATGGTGCTACATGTAATACCCCTCCAACCCTAACATGTCCTTTCTATTCTTGTTAGAAGTTAGGGAATGTTGTAGGGACTTCTATGCTTGGTTTTGATAAGAGTATGATTCTGCTTGAGATGTTTGCATAATTCATTCTATTTCAACTATAATAATTTCACATCCTAGTTTTGACAATAATAAATATTTTTCAGATACGTTCCTTCATCTGTATTCATCTCTTCTTATGTTTCCATGAGATTTTAGGACCTTGATGTTATGTAGTCACCTGATAGATCTAAATGGTTACTATGTGAGGTACTCCTTATCAATCATTATGTTTACCTTGGATAAATTTATAATGACTAAAGATTTTATTATGATAATTTTATTCTTATGTCTTAAGTGATATATGAATATTATTTAATACAGTTTCAAGATATCCTTAATGATTAGGTTCTTTATATGTTATAATTCTAATTTACATTGATGTGATTATTGATCATCTATGATTACATGCATGATTATGATTATCTCTTTAATTATTAATTTTGGTTAAGGGACTAACCCAAATCACATGATGGATTAAATTATGGATTTGATCTACCCCTTACTTTGTATTTGATTAATAATGCCTTATATATACTGGGTTCTTGCATATTGATCTACTTGTATGGATAAGGGAAAGGTCATAGTTACTCACCTAGTGAGGTCCATGTGATGTCTCAGACCTTGTCATTATCTGCACTACCTTCTGTATATATGCACATGTATATTTGTTTGGTGATGTAGGATTGTAGGTACTAGGCATCAACTTCACTTGGCTCCATAGGTCTGAGCGTGCCCTCAAAATCCTATATGGTTGTTGTTTTGGAGATAGTACCAAGGTTCCTGCATGAATCTCCCTTTTGACATTATCCAATTCAGGAACATTTGGGGTCTTGTTTTGCTAGTTAGCTGTCAGGATGACAAACCCTGATTTACCTTTCTCGATCAAGCATGGTTGTGGATAGTGACTTGTGGTTCCTTGCATTTGGTTGAATGATATATTTATTCATTTCATTTATTTCTCCTTCTTAGGATGATTCTGAGTTGACCTTTCCTATGTTATATTTTAGGGTTTCATGCTTGGTAAGGAGTTTGGCTTGACTTGCCTTGTTGGTCATGGTTGACCTTGTTTGATCTTGTGGTTATCATGGTGTGTTTCATAGTTGATTTTTATGGCCTCTTTGGATGATTAGATTTAGTTTAAGGCATGTGATTTTATTCTATTTGAGTGATATATCCTATAGTAAGTATAAATATGTAATAATATTAATGTTGTGATCTATTACTTCATAATCATATAGATTATAGTATTTAGTATCTGGCATATATATATCTCTGTGTGTGTGTGTGTGTGTGTGTGTTATAAATAACTGAGAGGGGGGTGAATCAGTGGCCTCAAAAATATTCCAATAAATCAACTCAAAAACTTAGTACCACAATATTAAGCCTCTAGTTATCTTCAGTCCTACAAGATGTATGCCTTCAAATATACTTATAAAATAACTACTGCTTAGAGTACTTTGTTAAACCTTATTCTTAATGTTTACTGAATAGCAGTCTTTTATTTACCGAAAATAGTAAATTCTTTAGTGTATACCTATCAATCTAGATTAGTTATGTGTAATGCAAAACACTAAAGTAATGACTCATAAACACATTGACACATGGATTTTTAATGTGGAAACCCTATTAAGGGTAAAACCACTTGGGACTAGTAACCCAAAATTTTCACTCTTCTAAAGTGAGCTCGATGAAGAGCCAACCATGTTAAAGGTTACAAACACGCTATTAGGTGTGACCTTGTTAGAGGATTTAATAGATTAGTTTGTCACTTGATATCGGGCATGTCTATGCTACCTTCTATGCCCAAACCCAATGTAGTTTGTCAAATGGTATTTGGCATCTCATGTTATATTCATGATCAAAATTTTTGATAATCCTTGGGATGTATCTCGATATAAAAAGGATCTTTAAATCCTACTCAGTTAAGAGACTTTCTGAATCAATGGTGAAAATGAAACAGTAAATGATCTATTCACATATACAACTTATACTTGTAGATTTTTAGATCTATTTTAATCTCATTAAACCATTCTAATCAATATATCTTTTCAATACCTTTTCTCCACTTCTTTCTACTCAGTGATGATGTGCTTTGTTTCTCGGTGTCCACATAAATCTTTAGCTCTTTCTTTAGCTTGATTGATCAGGACTGTATGAAGGTGTTCTTCATCAATTTCTCTTCAACATCCTCTTTTTCATTCACTCCCCTTAATTCATAATGAATTAAGTTGTCTCTTTATAGACATGATATCACCATTTCTCTCTTCTTTATTTTATTTTTCTCGGCATGATCCGTAATCTTAGCCAATCTTTATTTAAAGCATAACTCCTATTTTATCTTGTAGAAATCTTCTTTCCAACTGGATAAAATAGTTTTAAATATTTTACTTATCTCTGGCTTTAACTTGTCAATTAAAACAATGTCAACAACCAATTAAGTCTATCTTTAGCTCTTCCAGCTAGGTATTTTTTCATTTCTGAAGTCCAGTTAACTTCGGTGTTTTAACTCTTTGATAGCTTCGGTCGACACTTCAGTTCTCCTTGAGCTTCTCTGTCGATGTTGTCTGTCCATTGGGGCTATCTATCTTTCGGTCTTGTTTGTCCATCGGTTAACACTATAATTCTGGTCGTCGGTAATGCTTGTGATTCTACTCATCAATAATGCTCATTGGTTTCTTTGCTTGGGCATCACTATGACTTTGTTCTCAGTTTTCTCTGTCCTTCAGTTTCCACTAGCCATCAGTGTTTGAAGTCACTTAGTGAATGCTAGTCTTTTATGCATTACTGAAAGTATAATCTTTATCTCTCTGATTCTCTGAAGTCTTTGACACTTTGAATATGACCGATTAGATTATCTCAAGTTGACATTAATGAAAATACAATCCATTAATTGATTTAATGTCTTGCATTATCTTTTTGCATTTCAGTGTCACCAACTTAACATCTTCAAACATTCAATCAGTTACATGTCATCAATCTCTCCCTTTGGAATTGATGGAAACACACTATATTATTACTAATACAATATGAAATATAATAGTTTCATCAATCTCTCCTATTGTAACTATTACAAATGTCCAGCTCTCGGTAAGCTCATATAGCTTAAATTTGTTTCTTGCAGAGTGTGTTCTTCAATCCTCAATCCCTTTACTAGATAGATGTAGCAGCTTATGTCTCTATTTCTGATATGTGCTCTACCTTGACTGTTCCTTTTCCTTAACATCTCATTTTCCTTTGACAACAATCTCTCCCTTAGTATGCATTCTCTCCCTTTGTTACTTCTCTCCCTTAGATGGATAATTTATATGTAATCAATCTCTTTGGATATTGATTAACTCTTTCTTTGAATTATTAGGAACTTCTCTTCATGGATAATGATATAATCTCTTCTCTGATAATGAGGTAATCTCTCCCTTATAATAATGAGAATCTCTCCCTTTTGATAATGAGAATAATCTCTCCCTTTGACAACAATGCCAAAACAATTCTTCCATATCATCTTCCATCCTTTTTATAATATACTCCTTGAATTTCCCTATCCATCAGCAATACTTTGTCTCTGGTGTTCGGTGTGGGTTTGTACCTTTTTGTGTACAGATGTATCTATTGTTGTTCATCATGGTGTTTGCATAAACATGAATGATATTTTGATTTGTGTATAGGCTAATGAAACCTCCTAGTCATCTTACTGACTGATAGACAAGGGTTGTACCCCTAGTCTCTGTCTCAGGTACTCAAATGTATCTTTCGGTAATGGCTTGGTAAAGATGTCATCTATTTTTTCCTTTGATTGAACATATTCCAATATCACCTCCTTTGCTTGCACTTGTTCTCTTAGATAGTGATACTTTATAGCAATATGCTTAGTCTTAGCAATCATGACTGGATTCTTATAAAGATTTATTGCACTGGTATTATCACAATAGATAATCACTGGTTGAATAATCTTCATATTTATACCTTCCAGCAACTGTTTGATCCATGCAATATTAGAGAAATTTGTAGTAGCAGCCACATATTCTTCTTCTGCAGTAGACTAAGAGATGCGTCCTTGCTTCTTGTTGATCCATGTGACAAGTCTGTCACCCATGAAGAATGCTCATCTAGTTGTTCTCTTTCAGTCATCAATGTTTCCAGCCCAATCAGCATCTATATAGACTTGTAGCTAAAATTTTCCTTCTCTTTTATACCATAAGCCATAGTCCTTGGTGTTCTTCAAATATCTTTGAGTTCTCTTGACAGTGGTCATATGTGATTCTTTAGGATTAGCAGAGAATCTTGCAACTATTCCAACTGCATGTGCAATATTTGGTCTAGTATGAACAAAATACATTAGTTTGCCAATCATTGATCTATACAAGGTCTGATTTACCTCATTTGATTTGTCTTCCTTTTTCAGCTTACATCCGATAGCCATAGGTGTTCCAACTGGTTTGGAATCTTCCATCTTGAATATCTTCAGCACTTTCTTGATGTATTTGGACTGAGTGATATATATGCCTGCATCTTGTTGAAGAATCTATAGACCAAGAAAGAATTTGATCTCCCCAAACATAGACATTTCAAACTCTTTTCTCATTTCATTAGCAAATGATTTGTATAACATTTCATTTCCCCCAAAAATGATATCATCAACAAATATTTCAGCAATCAGAATATTACCATCGGTATCTTCTTTTAAGTACAAATTGCTATTTTCACTTGTTCTTACAAATTCAATGCTAATGAGATAGGAGTGAAGTCTTTCATACCAGGATCTCGGTGCTTTTTTCAATCCATACAAGGCTTTATGTAGTCTACATACCATATTTTTCTTGTCTAGATCAACAAACCCTTCTGGTTGTTCAATGTATACTTCTTCTTCAAGTACTCCATTTAGGAATGCAGATTTGACATCCATCTGGTATACCTTGAATCCTTTGAATGTAGCATAAGAAATAAGAATTCTAACTCCTAGTCTAGCAATGGGTGTAAAGGTTTTCCATAATCAATACCTTCTTCTTGTGCATACTCCTTGCATACTAATATTTCTTTATTTCTTGTGACTTCTCCATTCTCATTCAACTTGTTTCTAAATATCCATTTGGTAACGATGACATTCTTGTCATCTGGTCTTGGTACTAGTGTCCATGCACTATTATTCTCAATCTTTTCTATTTCTTCATTCATATCACTGACCCATTCCTCATTTTCAAGTGCAGTATTAACAGATTTAGGCTCAAAATCACAAAGTAAACATCTAGTGTTTAGTGACTTACTTCTTGTTCTCATTCCAGCCTTCTTGTCTCCTATGATCTAATTCTATGGATGATGTCTTCTGACATACTTGGCAAGTTTTTGTTCAACTCTTTGTCCATCATTCTGATCATCTTCTTGAACTTCGTTCTGATCTGCATTGCTCGGTACATCATCTTGAGTATTTTCCTGATTTTCGATAATTGTAGCGTGATGCTCGATTGAAATGTTCCATTGCTTGGGATCAATACACTGTTGCTCAGGTAGAGTGTCAATTTCTTAGGTGTAAACAAACCTGTTGTATTCTTCTGGTTCTTTTATGCTTTCCTTATCATTCTTTTCTATAAATTCATCTATTCTTACATTTTCACTTTCAATGATCTTGTTAGATGACTTGTTAAGACATTTATAAGCCTTACTTTTGGTGGAATACCCTAGAATGATACCTTCATCACTTTTGGATTCAAGCTTTCCATTTCTATCATCTTTCAAAATATAACGATGACTACCAAAAAATTTGAAGTAGCTTACATTAGGTGTGTAACCATACCAAAGCTCATAGGGTGTCTTCTTTGTGTCCTTCAATTGTACTATGTTCAATGTGTAGATAGCAGTACTGACAGCTTCCCTCTAGAAATTCTTAGTGATGCTTTTCTCAATCATCAATGTTCTTGCACAGTCAACAATTGATTTGTTTCTCCTCTGAGTAATTCCATTTTGTTGTGGTGTTCTTAGTGTAGAAACCTGTCTTTTAATTCCATGCTCATTACAGAAATTAGTGAATTCATCTTAAATAAATTTCCCTCCTCTATCAGACCTTAAGCATTTCAATTTCTTATCACTTTTTTTTTCTACCATAGCCTTATACCATTTAAACATCTTGAATGCTTCTAATTTATCTTTTAAGAACATAAGTGTCATCATTCTAGAATAATCATCAACAAAGAGAATGAAATACCTATCTCCATAGTAACTCTTTGTCCTCATGGGTCCACATAGATCAGCATGGACTAATTCTAGAGTTGCATTAGATGTATGGACTTTACTCTTGAAACTAGACTTTTTCATCTTACCTTTTTGACAGTTCTTGCATGTGATATGCTCGGGCTTTGACATGCTCGGTAAGCCTTTGAATTTTATTTTATTTCTTATCTTTATCATGTTGTCAAAATTCACATGACACAATCTTTTGTGCCACAACCATATGTCTTTTTTTCTAGCCATTAAAAAAGTGGTGTTAATGTCATCAAAATAGAAAAGGTTACCTTTTCTCTGCTCACTAGTTCTAATCAACCTTCCTGATTCATTGAAGATCTTTGCCTTCTTATTCTCAAATGCTACTCAGTGACCTATATTTTTCAGCTATGAAACACTTAACATATTATAATTTAGTCCTTTTACCTAGTAAGAATTTTCACATTTGATCAGGTTATTCAACATTATGGTTCCTTTACCTTCAACTGGACAAGGTGTGTCATTACCCATTCTTACTAAACCACCATTATAGTATTCAAAAGTTTCAAATTTTTTCTTATCACCGGTCATGTGGTGAGTGCATCCACTATCTATGATCTAGACATCATTCTTACTAACCTTAGATATGAGTGTAGTTTCTACATACCTTTCTTCTTCTTCGTCTGAATCATCCTTCATGGCTACAAATACCATCTCAATGTCTTCTTCAGATTTGGTGTCAGTATCATCAGCTCTATTCTTAGCTAGGTAACAAGCTTTCTTTCCTTTATCCTTTTAGTCTCGGGTATCTCTTCTTTCAGATTGTCAATTTTTTTGGTAATATCTTTTATCACCTAGATCAAACTTCTTTTCAAATGTTCTATCATTGCTTTTGTCATCTTTTCTTCTGTTAGGACATCTTGTAGAAAAGTGTCCAACCTCTTTACATTTAAAACATACAAGTGGTAATTTACCTTTGTATCTACCTTTGCCTCTTTGCAGTCTTCTTGTCATTAGTGCTTCAATCTCATCAATTCCTTGATCCTCACTATCACTTTCACTATCATTTCTAATAGTGTGTCTATGACTTGACTTACTTATTTTCAAATAAGTTTTGAATGCAAACTCTATAGATGGTAAGACACTATTATCAAAGTTATTCATCTCAAATGAAATCAGTCTACCAATCAGACTATCTAGAGTAATTTTATTATTTGCAACTACTCTCATTTATTGAATAGAAAATAATCTAATAGAATATACAAGCAATAAGGTTCTTAAGATTTTATTTACAATTGTCTCATCTTCAAGTACACCTCCAACTCCTTGGATAGCATTGACTACCTCTTTGATTTTGCAACTATACTGAGTGATATTTTCTCCTTCTTTCATCCTTAGGTCATCAAATCTCCCTCTTAGGCTTTCTACCTTGGCTCCTAGTACATTAGCATCTCCTCCATGTACTAGCTTCAACTTATCCCACATTTTCTTTACAGAGGTGTAGGTTTTGACATCTTCAAACGCAGCATCAGAGAGTGATGAGGCAAGTTCTATCATCATGCAATTATGCTCATGCTTTTCTCTCAATTGCTCAAGAGTGTGAGGTCTTTTATGAAACACATATTCAGTTTCAAGGTGTTGAGTAACATCATTTCCAATACCTGATAGGTGGAGTATTATTCTACTTTTCCATGATTGTCTTTATTCAACTTGGGCACATCTCGTTTGTTCATCTTGTGATCTTTTGCTTGAGTTGTTATACTCCCTTTCTAAGCACACAAGCTCTGATACCAATTGTTAGAAATAATTGAGAGGGGGGGGGGGTGAATCAGTGGCCTAGAAAATATTCTAATAAATCAACCCAAAAACTTAGTACCAAAATATTAAGCCTCTAGTTATCTTTAGTCATACAAGATCTATGCCTTCAAATATACTTATAAAATAACTACTGCTTGGACTACTTTGTTAAACCTTATTCTTAATGTTTATCGAATAGTAGTCTTTCTTTTACCGAAAATAGTAAATTGCTTAGTGTATACCGATCGATCTAGATTAGTTATGTGTAATGCAAAACACTAAATTAATGACTCATAAACACATTGACACATGGATTTTTAATGTGGAAACCCTATTAAGGAAAAAAACACTTGGGACTGGTAACCCAAAATGTTCACTCTTCTAAAGTGAGCTCAGTGAAGACTCAACCTTGTTAAAGGTTACAAACACACTATTAGGTGTGACCTTGTTAGAGGATTTAATAGGTTAGTTTGTCACTTGATATCCATCTCTATGCTACCTTCTATGACCAAACCTAGTGTAGTTTGTCAAATGGTATCTGGCATTTCATGCTATCATCATGATCAAACTTTTTGATACTCCTTGGGATGTATCTCAATATAAAAAGGATCTTTAAATCCTACTTGGTTAAGAGAATTTATGAATCAATGGTTAAACTGAAAGAATAAATGATCTGTTCACATATACAACTTATACTTGCATATTTTCAGATCTATTATAAGCTCATTAAACCATTCTGATCAATATATCTTTTCAATACCTTTTCTCTAATTATTTCTACTCATTGATGTTGTGCTATGTTGTTCAGTGTCTATAGAAATATTTAACTCTTTCTTCATCTTGATTGATTAGGACTGTATGAATTTGTTCTTCACCAGTTTCTCTTCAGCATCCTCTTTTTCATTCACTCCCCTTAATTCATAATAAATTAAGTTGTCTCTTTATAGACATGATATCACCGTTTCTCTCTTCTTGATTTTCTTGTTCTTGGCATGATCCGCAATCTTAGACAATCTTGATTTAAAGCATAACTCATGTTTTATCTCGTAGAAATCTTCATTCCAACTGGATAAAACATCTTTAAATCTTTTACTTATCTCTGGCTTTAACTTGTCAATTAAAACAATGTCAACAACAAGTTAAGTCTATATTTAGCTCTGCTAGCTAGGTATTTTTTCATTTCTAAACTCCAGTTAACTTTGGTGTTTTAACTCTTTGATAGCTTTGGTCAACACTTCAGTTCTCCTCGAGATTCTCCATCGGTGTTGTCTGTCTATTGGTTAACACTATAATTATGGCCATCGGTAATGCTTGTGATTCTGTTCCTCGATAATGCTCGTCGATTTATTTGCTCGGGCATCACTATGAATTTGTTCTCAATTTTCTCTGTCCTTTGAGTTTCCACTAGTCATCGGTGTTTGAATTCACTTAGTGAATGTAGGTCTTTTATGCATTACTGAAAGCATAATCTTTATCTCTCTAATTCTCTGAAGTCTTTGACACTTTGAATATGACCGATTAGATTATATGAAGTTGACATCAATGAAAATAAAATCCATTAACTGATTTAATGTCTTGCATTTTCTTTCTGCATTTCGGTGTCACCAACTTTACATCTTCAAACATTCAATTAGTTACATGTCATCAATATATATATGTGTGTGTGTGTGTGTGTGTGTGTGTGTGTGTGTGTGTATGGATGCACACATATATGTATATATATATTAGTTATTTGTGATTATATTTTTATGATTGTGGATATTGTTTATGATGTATATTTTAGGATTAAGGTAAAGAATGGTATTATTAGTAATTAAATATTAAATAATTTGAGTTATAGTATTCTTAATTTTTAATTATTATTTTTGGTCGATAATAGTGATTATATTTTATTAATAGTTAAATGAGAGAATCTTGACCTGAAACAAGGGTGGTAATAAGTAGGGGTACCACCTCCCCAAAACCTATAATAAACACCCTAAACAACCATGCGTCAGAATACCTTTACACCACATAAGATTTAAGATTTTCATTTAACCACCCCTCTTGAGTGGGAGCGAAGAACCATATCAAAAATATTTTGTTTCCTTTCTTTTTTCCTTTTCATTGTATGCCATCCATCCTCAAGAATATCTATCTCCTTTTTCCCCTTTGAGGATATAACCATTGGGGTTCTCCCAACCCCCTGTCACAAGAGCCATCTACCTGACCCGTCCCATATTTAGGCTTCAAAACTAAGCCCTGATTCTCCAAAGATATATGCTTCTCTCTTCCCCCTGGTGTGCCAATACCAACCCCATTGTCATGAGATAGCCTCATTGATTGATCAACTCACTCAGAATTCTTATTGTGCTCCTTTGTTAGGGCATCCATAGAAGTTGTCTCATGAGGCATCTGCACCTTTTCCTTAGTAACCACCTGTGTGAAGCTCCTTTGCTTCTCCCCTTTCTTCTCAATCATATAGTGATGTTGAGAGACATCTTTCCACCATGATTTCACCTTAGACCTCTTATCTCTATCAAAATGTGCAACCATATGCCATGTTAGGAAGCATCATCTACACCAGAAGGGGACACCTTCATAGTCCAAAGATTTTGTCCAAATTCCTTTGGAAGTTTTGATTGAAATTTCAGCTGGAAGGCCATCTGAGACATTCATGTCAAGCAAGATATGAGTGAAGGTAGAATGAAATAGTTTGGATGATTCCAAATCTACCATCAAAAATTCACCTAACAAATTTCTGACCTCTTCTAGAAAAGTGTCAAACCAAAGGTGAATGGAGAGATTAGGAAGCCGAACCCACAAAGGCATCTTGTTAAAGGTTTTAGCTATTGGACAAAAATTAGGGTACCAAGGTTTTAACATCAGTGAAAACTTCTCCTTCCAGCACCAAAAATGTTCACACAAAAACTTGTTTCTATCCTGGACTTTTTCAAAGGTAGCAATAAAGAACCCCTTTTCTATTGGATAGATTTGGACATACCCGTCAATGAGTGGCTCCCAGTTAGCCAAAATATAGGAATGTAGATCAAGTAAGCTTGGCCAAAATCCCCGAAAATGCCCTATCACACCAAGATCAGAGAAGACAGAGACATTGTGGGTTATCTCCTCCTCTTCCTTCGAGCTTAGGTCCACAGTAGCCGACTTTGTTGTCAGGGTTAAAAAAACCTTTAAATCATCCACACCTTTTTTTGGAGACCTAGGCAATGCGTAGGCTCCCTAATTCTTTCTACGCCTAGAAGCTCGGCCCTGTCAATAAACCCTAGTTGTTTTTCCTGAGCCGCGCCAGCCAACAAAACATTGCCCCCATTGTGACTATTCCTATTAACGAGATCCCCATTCAAAACATTTGACCCTGAAATTAAGGACACATGCAGTGCATTTTCTTTCAAACCAGAACATTCCTTCACGCGAACAGGAGTGTCGGTGGAGGTTTCACCCTTCAAAAGGCCGCTAGAGCGTATATGCTACAACCGAGCCTCCAAATAACCACTGTCACCTTTGGGGCAAGTCATTCCTACAATGCGGCCAAGATCCTGCACTCTAATGCTGAAACATTTGGGAGGATCAGCCTTGGTCACAGGAAAGACCAAAACCCTAGGTCCTGATGAAGGGCGCTCCCCTTAATACCACAAACAAATAACAAAAATAGAGAAGCAACAACAATTTGCAAGAACAGAAAATGGACTTCTTATTATCTCCACAAATGCGGAATT
>MU226218.1:842214-859578 GCA_018584345.1 Thuja plicata
ATGTATGTATATATATATGTATGTATATATATATATATGTATGTATATATATCTATATATATATATATATGTATATATATCTATATATACATACATATATATATATACACATACATACATATATATATATATACATACATACATACATATATATATATATGTATATGTATATATATACATATATATACATATATATATATATATATACATATATATATATATACACATTTATGACTATACATATATACATGCAAATATATGCTCAGAAATCAAGTGTAGCTCTGTTTATATTAGTAGTCCCATATATATATCTATGTTGTCAGAATATTTCCTACTGCATTAACTAAAGTTAGTTTCAGTTATGTGCATATTCTATTCATAATCCTGTAAGTTATGCAAGTCTCACATTTTAACTGCACTTCTATTCATCTCCTGTAGTATACTGTTTAGTTCGCCTAGATTAGCCCTATTTGTATCAGAACACCAAAAATGTCGCCGTTAGTGTGCATTGTGAAGCTATAGTCAAAATATGCATCCCCAATAATCCTTTCCATAGCCCTTCTCGATAGATCGTCCATGGGTTTCATAATTTTATTCCACCTTTCTGGCGTTATTTTTCCAAGAAACGCCATGTCCCAGGACATCTTAATGTGAAAGGTCCGTACATTGGTAAACATCTTGGTAGATCCTAAAAAACTAGAGTATTTGATTACCTCTATATTGTTTAAGCTCTTCTTGATGTTAATGTTGATTCCTTTGTTCTCATATAGTTCGAGTGGATTCTAGCTAATTTAATTTCCTTCTCCTTTAGAGCTTCATACCGCTTAATAATTTTTGATAGTTGTTACATAGTTGTCATCGTCATTGTCAGTTTTATCATCCATGTGATGTTTTATGTTCCTATCTATTAATGATTCCATCATACTACCATATTTTATGATTAGTTTTCCTTTGTGTGATTTTATGCTATAATATTTCTGTGAGGATGAGTCACATATTGTTTTAATCATGTTTCCTTACTTTTTATTGTTACTTCTAAATGAGATTGCATGACTTATATGTTACCTTGGTACTTCAATTTATCTATATGTGGAAATAAATTTATTAAAGGTCAGTTTCCTTAATGAAACCAATGAATATACAATCATATCCCATTTTGCCTCCTACATAAATCATTAGATTTGTACGATCGATAATTTATGATTTTAACTTCTATCTTAAGTTATATCAAAACATCTTGGGATTGTCTTTTCTAAAAATCATTTGTATATTTGAAGGCCACTCTAATATAATTTAAATTTTCTAGAAAGATATCCAGACACACCTAATCATGCATATTTGTAATTATTTCCTCTACACCCATTTCATCCTTATTGGTACCTGTATTCGATCTCATTACTATAATTTATTAATGGGAAATTTTTGCAAGCTTATATAATTTGAAAAGGAAAATAAAGAATAAAATCATCCCATGTGTATTATATATATCCACATATGAATGAATATGTATACATATCTCATATTCGTACATACATATATGTAATACCTTCTTTAACTTCCATATTTCTTGTTTGAATAAGATTCTCATAGATTCCTTGATTTCTCTAACATCATATTAATTCATTCAAATAATTATATTACTCTTCTTCATACATTTCATCATTATGAATTCTCAACCCTACATTATCCTCAATTAAAAATTTATCAAACCATCCAAGATCTGTTGTAGTTCTTATATGCATGTAGACGAATAAGAAATCTAGATTCCTTGATATGGTTGGCAACTTTGCAGTGAACATATTCCTATCGGCTATCATCAAGATTGGGTAAGTTTGAATACTATTAATATCTCCCCTGTATTTTTGATAGTCTCTTGGCCTTGGTATCATCAGATCTTATTTAATGCTTGCAATAACCTTCCCCAAATCAACCAAATATTTCCTCTTAAAGACTCTTCTACAAAGTATCCCAATATCCCTGATGTCTGGATCTTCATGCAAGGCTAAGGCAATGAACATTGCGGGAATATCTGAGTTCACTCTATAGCAGTTATCATTTTCTATGTATTTGGTTCCTAGAATTATATAAACCGCTCTTACAATTATATCATGAGTATCAAGCAAAACCTTTTTAATTCTTTTTAGAGAAATCTTCCTGTCGAAGGCAAGCTGTGGCTTAGTGCATCGTAGTTTGATAGTAGTAGCCATTTGCCTTCTTTCTAGCTCGCCTTATCTCTACATAAGACCAAAATGCAATATATAGCTAAAGGATTGCGGTAGTACACAAACTGATTGGTCTTTTTTCTTCCTGTCATTCCCTATCCCCTAATTTTTTTTATCTCTTAATTTAATTTAATTATACCTAGAACTACTAAAGGTCTTATTTACTTATTTCTATGCTTCCTTAAACATTGTGACGAACTATATTCTTTCTTCTTGACGTATTATTTTTATTTGTCGATCTATATTCTATGGTTTATCTTCTCTTACCTTCCTTTTTATTCCATGGTCATCCTCCCATTGTTTCTTCATTCCTTCCTTCTGCCCCCCTATTTGCTAAAAGATCGGGTACTTTATTGCCTTCTCTATAAATGTGATTAATAGTAAATTGTTTGAAAAAGGTTAATATGTTTAGGGCTCTTTTAATTAATCCGTTAAGTTTCCAATTTTGTGTTCCACCTGTTCTAATGGAATTTATAATCAATGAGGAGTCACCTTCAATCTCTATATTTCCTAGGTTCAGACGTTTGCATAGTAATAAAACTTCTATTAAGGCATTCCCTTCAGCTTCGTTGTTGGTTGCAACTCCTAAAAATATGGCTTTGGTTGCAATCATATTCCCTAATTCATCATGAATGCAACACCCAGCTCCTACTTTACCTGGATTGCCTTTAGAGGCACCATCAAAGTTTAACTTTACCCATCCCTCCATAGGTGGTTTCCATATATAGTTTCATCTCAAAGCCTCCTTATCTATATTACTTTGGCCAATAAAGGCTAGTATTCTAATTCCATACCATAATTTGCGTATTCTTTCATCATAGTGGGAAAAAATCATATCTTTCTGGCCATTCATATTACAGTTATTTACTACCTCTACTATACTTGCCTCTATTTTGTTGAGCAATTGATCAAGATCTAACTTTTTTATCCTTAAAGATCCTTATATTCCTTTCCCTCCATAAGTCCCATATAATTATGGAAGGCGCAATTGCCCAAATCTTTCCATACAAACCATATTCATTCCATTGGGGCCATGATGTAAGAATGTTCATCAAATTATTGGGTGATGCCATTTTCCATTCTAGATTTTTAGCTAACCACATCTAGCACTTGTAGGAGTAGTCACAACTAGTAAAAATGTGATCAATAGACTCACATTCCTTCTCACAAAAGACACACCATGATGGTCCAATGTATCCTATTCTTTGAAACCATTCAGCAGTCAAAATCCTATGCTGGGCAGCAGCCCAAGTGAACATTCCAGCTTTAGGTAAGCAGAATTTGCTCTAGGATAGGTCAATAGGCAGAGGTGTTTGAATTTGTTCTTCTATATTCATAGATTTATACCCATACTTTGTGTTGTATTCCCCATTTTTGGATTTGGCCCAGATAATTCTATCAGGATCCTTTGATGGGTTTATATTCCTATTAAAAATGGCTTGTTCCATTTTATTTTTAAAAGCTTCTAAAATACCTAGGTTGTTTAGGGTTTTCCATTTCCATCCTAAGGTTGAACTGTCTCCTTCTATCTCTATATAATCTTTAACATAAATACCTCTTTCTTATTTCACCATGTTGATTTCTAGATCATCATTGAGAGTGGTGCAGAGAGGGGGACAAGCATTCCATGAGTCCTCCCAGAATAAAGCTTTGCTTCCATTCCCAATATCCCATGAAATATGTTAGAATAGGTAAAACCCTATTCTCCCAAGAACACCTGCATGCATAACCCTGTCACATGGAAGAAGTAAAGAACAGAAGACAGGAAGAATCTATGGAGGCCAAAAAGCCAAAGGCATCATATACACAAGAAAACAATATATTAACAATATGTTTCAAGATCTTACAATGAGATGTGAAAACTCCCTTATGAAAAACAAAGAGGTGAATCCTTATAAAAGGAATCACGAAACCCTAAAGGTGAAAACCCTAAAGAATAATAAGATGCCTAAGTTTAACTTAAGCGTAGAGTATAGTAGACTAATAATTAAATAAATAAATTATTAACTATAATATGACAACTCTAACACCCCCCCTTAAGTGTAACTTAGGGAGAAGCTAAACAACTAAAGACTAAAAGATGCATGTAAACAAAATGCATGAAAGGAACCATGGGTCTTGGCAACTAGGCCTAATCAGGTACCCAAGTACAAGAAATAAAATAGATAAAGGAAACTAAGCCTCCAATCTAGGGAAAGTCCCAAAGAAAGGAACAAGAAAGAGCAAGAAGCATCTCCGAAGCATGAAGCTGTAAACACTGTCAAAAGTAACTGTTGGAACCCCCACTAAAAAAGTGCATGACCAGGTAGAGAAGACAAAGTCTAAAGAGCTGATCAATCAAACCCGGGAAGCAATAGAACCAACAGGAGAACCCCCCCATAATGCTGAACAAGGAGAGGGGTGACAGGAACACTGAAATGCAATGCTAGAAACATCTACAGAAAGAAGAATTAGGAACACCAACAGTGCAATAGAAGTACAAGCATAGGATAAAGGGCGGTGTCACTGACACACAACATGGGCTAATGTCGTGGAAGGTATGCTCACTTGACAAAGGTGGATGAGCACAAAATGGCAAAACATCATAACCCCCCATGACACTTTATAACTGAGTGTGAGTAAAAAACACACACAAGGTGCTCAAAATCACAGATATGCAAAATTAGACACCTTATCTCAGTGTGTTT
The DNA here is from genome assembly GCA_018584345.1 of Thuja plicata. NCBI lineage: Eukaryota > Viridiplantae > Streptophyta > Pinopsida > Cupressales > Cupressaceae > Thuja > Thuja plicata. The sequence goes on from MU226218.1 coordinate 847,124, forward strand.
ATAGAAAAGAAAATGCTACAGAAGAGAAGCATACAATGCTCAGAAGTCATAAAGAAGAGTGAGCCAGAAGATCAGAAGAAGAGATTCCAGGACCTGTAGAACCTAAGTAATCCGCCAGAGTGTGAAAGAGAAAAACTCAGAGGAGAGAGAACCTAGAGAAAAATCTAGAAAAAAGACCCCTGCAACTGAAAAGCTCACTGAACCAGCTTTTCGATGATATCTGGTTTGCCAAAAATGGAGTCCAGATGAGCCAGATATGCCTCTCGGAAGGTAGAAAATAGACATCAGACTTTGACAAAAAAAAACACTATCAAAATGGTAGAACCCAAAACCTCAACCTCCATCATCAAAAAATGCTCAGAAAGAGCTTTCTGACGATATATGGAAGTCAGAAAAATACCCCCGTATGCTCCAGATAGAGTGAAAATAGTGCGGGAGGGTTAAAAACTCCACAAGATCAGGTTTTAAGCCCTTGGGGCTGAAAAAAAATGAGCCCCTGGGTGCATGGCGCACGCAGGAGGCTAAACCGGAGCCCCTGGTCATGGATATGACTGCCGCTGGACTGAAGTAAGCTCGCAGGGCTAAACACCCGCTAGGCGGCGTTGCGAGCGGCAGAGCTGGGTGGCGGTGCTGGAGTCGGGCGGAGTAGGTGGTGGCGGCGGTGCGCAGGGTGGCGAGGGCCACATGGTGGGCGGAGCGGGGCTGAGGGCGCTGGAGGAGGTGTCACCACTGGTGGCGGGGCTGGGAGTGTTGGCAAAGCCAGCAGGGCCAGCGGGTGGCGCTACTGGCGGGGCCTGGGCTGTGGTGGTGCGGCGGCAGCCCATTTACATTTGCACTGGCAGCGTTTTTAAATGCTTAAAAATATTTTTAAAAAATGGGTTTTTTTTTTTCTTAGTTTCCGTGCCCGTACGGCACTAGAAACCAAATTTTTTTTGCCTCAGAGGCAAGTTGTCCAAAATGGACAAATTTTATATGGATTCTAGGGTTTTTGGGCACTCTGAGTGCAACGGCAATGTTCATTTGAGCCCAAAATGACCAAAAATAAAGGTCCCCCTACATCCACATAAAAAACTTTGAGAAAGCCAGAAAAACCTCCAGCTTATGAAACACTTCGACAAAGCACGAACAATGAGCAACAAGATGGCTCTGATACCATGTTAGAATAGGTAGAACCCTATTCTCCTAAGAACACCTGCATGCATAACCCTGTCACATGGAAGAAGTAAAGAACATAAGATAGGAAGATTCTATGGAGGCCAAAAAGCCAGAGGCATCATATACACAAGAAAACAATATACTAACAATATGTTTCAAGATCTTACAATGAGATGTGAAAACTCCCTTATGAAAAACAAAGAGGTGAATCCTTATAAAAGGAATCACGAAACCCTAAAGGTGAAAACCCTAAAGAATAATAAGATGCCTAAGTTTAACTTAAGCGTAAAGTATAATAGACTAATAATTAAATAAATTAATTATTAGCTATAATATGACAACTCTAACAAAATATTATCTGTAATGACCTTTCTACACTCCAGTATGATGCTCCATGTCTTAGATCCCTAAGGAGGAGAGTAGTGTCTAAAGATACTTAGTGGATCTCTTCCATCTAGGTATTTGAATCTAAGAGTTGTAACCCACTTTGCCTCTAGATCTCTATACATTTTCCATAGTAATTTGGTGCCTAAAGCCAAATTTTGTTGTTTAATGTTTTTGACATTTAGCCCTCCTTCCACCAAGGGTTTGCATATTTTATCCCATGCAATTAAAGATAATCTTTTTTTCTCATTTGGACCTTGCCAGAATTTTTTTTTAATTTTCTATTAATATCCTTTTCTATTCCTCTTGGTAGACTAAGACACGTCATTTGATAAATAGGTATAGCTGAGAGTACTGATTTAATCATTGTAGTTTTCCCGGCATTTGTTAGCCATTTCCCTTTCCAAGATTCAGATTTCTTGTCAATATTTTCTAAGACCTTACTCCATAAGTTGGTTGATCTGTTACCTTTATCTAGGGGCAAACCTAGGTATTTGCACAGGAAATCCCCAATTTTATATTCTAGAATCCTACTAATCCTAAGTTGGTCCTCTCTAGAGGTGTTTAGAAAATATATCTCAGATTTCTCTTTGTTTATATGTTGTCCCAATGCCATTGAGTACAAATTAAGTACCCTTTTAAATGTGGTAGCTTCCATAACATTTGCTTGGCCAAAAAGGAGATTGTCATCAATAAATTGTTGATGTGTACAGGCCTCCATTTCCTCTATAATCTTAACTCCACATATCAAATTTTCATTTCTTGCTTTAGTCAGTGTTCTGCCCAGAGCATCAGCCGTAATGACAAAAAGAAAAGGAGATAAAGGATCCCCTTGCCTGATGCCCTATGTAATATTAAAGAAGCCCATAGGATTACCATTCACCATGATCGACATTTTAGCTCGTGATATGCATTCAAAAATTAAATTAATCCACTGTTTAGAAAAACTGTATGATTCCAAACATTTGCATAAAAAATGCCAGTCTAATTTTTCATAAGCCTTCCTAATGTCAAGTTTAATGAGAATGATTGGGTTATGGTTATGTTGGATAGTGTGTATCGCTTCTCGTGCTATTATTACTCAATCTAATATGGACCTGCCAGGGATAAAGCCTGATTGTTCCTCCAAAATAAGCATAGGTAAAAACACTTTGAGTCTGTTTGCTATGGTTTTGGTTAACAATTTATATATTGTGTTACATAATGAAATAGGTTTGTAATCATCCAGCCCTCCTGGGTTTGTTTTTTTGGTATTAATACAATAAAGGTATTATTAATTTCTTGAAGAACCCCCCCTAAATTTATCATTCCTTCTAATGTCGCCACGACCTCATCCCCTATGATGTGCCAGCATTGTTGATAGAAGAAATTTGGGAATCCATCAGGTCCAGGGGATTTGTCAGGGTGAAGTTGTTTCAAGGCTCTTTCAACTTCTTCTTTGTTGAAATTTGCATTCAGTATTTTGTTATGCTCTCTCGTAATTACACTAGGGATATTATTTAAGATCTCAATTTGGGATGTTCTGTTCGATCCTTCAAAATTATTCAACATTCCTTCAAAGTACCTAACTATCTCCTCTACTATGTTTTCTGGGTTCTCTAAAATGGTACCATTATCCTGTCTGATACTAGTTATTTTGTTAAAATTACGTTTAGCTTTAGAACTGTTATGAAATTTTTTTATGTTTTTGTCTCCTTCCTTTAACCATACCTCCCTAGATCTCTATTTCCAATATGACTCTTCTTTAGCTAGTATATCCTCATACTCCCCTAAAAGTTTCTTCTCTTTATTATATGTTTCCACATTCATCCCATCTCTAAGAATAACCTCATTTAGATCTTTAATATCCTTTTCTAGTCCTTCCTTCTTTTTAAAAATGTTTCCAAACTATGATTTATTCCATTCTATTAATCTATGTTTCAAATGTTTCAATTTTGCATTTAGAATGAAAGTTTTAGAGCCTTTAAATCTTTTTTCTATCCACCATTCTTCTATTTTGAGTATGCATTCCTCATTTTTAAGCTATATTTTTTCAAATTTGAATGGATTCCTTTTAGGTTTTAGCTCTTCTATTAATTCTAATTTAATTGGATAATGATCAGATCCTAAGTGTGCTACAATGTTGTCTTTAATATTAACTTTTAAATTTGTTAGATCACCAATAAAAAGGAATCTATCTAATTTCTCATTGATTAGTTCCGAGTTAATTCTTTTATTTGACCAAGTATACAAGCCATTATCTAATGGAATATCCATTGCATTAATGACTTGTATCCAATCCTTGAATTCTATCATTGTCTGAGTTGTACCCTTGGATCCTCTTGATTTCTCACTAGAGTCTAAGATTGAGTTAAAGTCCCCAGCCAAAATAAAGTTCATCTCTGGGTTGGCTTGAATAAAGGTATCTATTTCCTACAATACTATTCACTTCTCAAGAAGGAACTTTGGTCCGTATATGTTAATAATGGTGAATTCCAGATTCGTACTAAAGTTCTTAATCTTAGCCGCCATCCATTGGGGTTTGGATATGATAAAGGTTGGTAAAATAAACCTCGGATTCCATATAAAAGCTAGACCTCCAGAAGCCCCTGCTGAATCCACTCCTTTAATTTCCCATATCCCTAGTTTTTGGCCAAGATTTGTATACCCTTCCTCTCCTAGTTTAGTTTCGTGTATTAAATATAGGTGTGCCTCTAGAGAAGTTAGGCTTCTCTTAAGAAGGCATTGTTTGTTAGGGGCGTTTAAGCCCCTAACATTCCATGAAATTATTTTCATGGTGCCTTGGGAAGGTACTTCCCCTTCCCATCATGCATAATGTTTGTAATTTTAACTTGACCCAAAGCACCTTCATCCTTCTCTCTTAAATCTTTAAGAGATTTCCTTCCCCTCTTTTTTTTCTTTTTTGGAAAGTCTGGGTGCTCCTTACTGGTAGAGGAGATTGCTAATCCTAGGTTACTTACCTCACTGCCTGCCTCTCCATTATTTAAGGGGTTGTTCATTTCTAAGATATCTCCACTCAAAGATTCAATGACTCGAAGGATGAGCATGTCTTCCGAATCATTATTAAGTCCTAAAAAGTCATTAATATCTTCAATTTCATTTTCCTCTATATCATCCTTAAAATCATACTTAGTATTAGGATTCCCTTTTTCTATTAGTTTGCTTTTCCCTACATCGCCAACAATCTGGGTTGGGGAGTTTTGTTTATGTTGTTCATAATTTAAAATATTAGTCTCATCTAATTCTTTCTGGGCTTATGAAATTGCCTCTTCTTCTAAATGGTAGTGGATAATATCCTCTGCTATTATATTTTTATCTACCTCTACTATTTTCCTAATCCATTTAAGTTTCTTCCTTTTATTATCTTCTACATCACTAGTCTCTTCATCCGATGAATCAGTCAGCTCAGTATTCATGCGAGTTGGTTTGGTATTAAAAACCTGAAATTTATTCATACTTTTATTAATTGGTTCAATGGATAACTTCCCTGGATTCCTAAATTCTTGGTTTGAATGATTAATCATAACAGTGGGATCTATGTTTATAGTTCCACTATCTTCTGTTTGGTTAACAAGTTGTTGTTTGGATAGCTTGTCTACAGGTTTAATACTGTCTATGGTCTAATGCTGAGCTCCTGGCATCATAGGTGCTTGATAAATATGGGAGTTAATAGAAAACTCCACTCCTGCCAGAAAGGAAACTTTAGGAGAGGTGTAAGTGGATTTTGGAAATAAAGGATACTTACGTTCTTCTCTATTCCCAAAGTGTCCACCAGAGTCCTTAAGAAATACTTTAAGGTCAGTCGAATTATCTATAATGGAATTATTGATATCTTTCCTAGGACTTAGCCAAATTTTTTGCAAAATCTTACCAAAGAATTTATCGATGCTAAGCTGATAAGTGATAAGGTTAGTTTCAAATTTAATATTATTAGGGAAGGAAAACTGGTCCCCAGATCAAATCAAGATTTGAACATTAGATGAATCCAATAAATTAAGTTCTAATCCTACCATTTCCCCTATACTACCTCCAATTTGGGAAATAATCCTACTATGCATAAGTTCAACTGGCATATTTTCAATTTTAACCCAAATAGGAACGAAAATGCAGTCAAACATGTTTATGTTAAAATTTGGTTCCCACTTAATAAATTTGATTGTGTGCCCTAAAGAATAAATGCACTCTATAGATAATAATTTGTTTCTAATATCTTCATTCCTGAATTCCACATAAAATAAATTATCATTTAAAAAAGTCACACTCACCTGTTCTCCAAAGGATTCATGGAGCCAAACCCTAAAATTATTCTCCTCTAATGTATGTCCAAACCATTTCCCATACATCCCTGAAGCTACACAGTGAGCCCTAAAGCCATTTGTAAAGAGAAAGTCACCCTTAATGGTAAAATCTTCCTTGGTAGTTTTAATAGAAATTTGGGGCATCGACTGTTGATTTCTATTAGGGAGGGCATTTATAGGGTTTGGTATAACTTTGTTTCTATGGTGAGGAGGAGTATATATATTATCATTCCTATCTCCTATACCATTCCCTTTCTGAAGACACCCAAAATGATTAGAGGTAGGGATCTCAAACTTACAGGTTTGTGGATAAAGGAATTCCTTGGTTTTTCTATGTTCAAAGCTTTTGAATCTTTGTGCATTCTTCTTGTAAGCCAGTTGCCAAGCTTCCTTGGAGACTGGTGTAGTTCATGGTAATGCCTTTGGAAGAACCCTAGAAGGAGAAAATATTCTTCTTGTTCTACCTACTCTAGAGACGAAGTGTCGCGTTTTCATCAAGCAGGAAGGATTGAGATGCCTAGCATACCTAGTTTTATTAAAAACGAAGAATTGTTTATTCAAATCATGTACCAAAGTAAAATACCTGGGTCGTGGTGCAAAGAAATCATGTTTTGAGAGCCAATTAGGGCCCCATTCGTGATCACATCTTTGGATTAGAAGATTTGCCCCGTCGGTTGCAACAACATTTTGTGGAAGAGATATTCTTCCATGATGAAGTGAATGCCAGAGATTAGCGTTTGGAGTCACATAATATTCACAATTTTGATTTTGTTCTGCCATTATATTTATTAATACAAAGTATCATTTAAATTTAATAATTATAGAAAGAAAGTTATTTCTAATTATAGAAAGAAAGTTATTTATGATTTTTTTCTTGATTTTTTCTTGCTAAACATTTTCATTTTATTTTTTCTTGCTTTGAATATTTTAGGAACTTAGTACCATTTAAATTCAATAATTATAGAAAGAGAGTTATTTATAATTATAGAAAGAAAGTTATTTATAATTTTTTTTCTTGATTTTTCCTTGCTAAACATTTTCATTTTCATTGCTAAACATTTTCACTGTATTTTTTCTTTATTTATAATTATAGAAAGAAAGTTATTTATGATTTTTTCTTGATTTTTCCTTGCTAAATATTTTCATTGTGTTTTTTATTGCTTTGAATTTTTAAGAACTGAATATCATTTAAATTTAATAATCATAGAAAGAAAGTTATTCTTGATTTTTCCCTCTTTGAAATTATAGAAAGAAAGTTATTCTTGATTTTTCCCTCTTTGAAATTATAGAAAGAAAGTTATTTTTAATTTTTCCCTCTTTGAAATTATAGAAAGAAAGTTATTTATGATTTTTTTCTTGATTTTTCCTTGTTTTGAGTTTTCTAAATTTTTTCATTGTTACTCATTTTTTTCATTGTTAGTTTTCTAAACTTTTTCATTGTTATTCACTTTTTTCATTCTTATTCATGTAATATTAGTTCTTCAATTTTCTCCTAGTTCTTGTACATATACTTTTCCTTGCTTTGAAATTATAGAAAGAAAGTTATTTATGATTTTTTTCTTGATTTTTCCTTGCTTTGAGTTTTCTAAAAAATTTCATTGTTATTCATTTTTTTCATTGTTAGTTTTCTAAAAAATTCCATTCTTATTCATTTTTTTCATTGTTATTCATGTAATATTAGTTCTTCTATTTTCTCCTAGTTCTTGTACGTATACTTTTGAGTTGTACGTATACTTTTGAGAGACTTTTGAGTTGTATTTATACTTTTGAGAGATAACTTTTATTAGTTCTTCAAATTTCTCCTAGTTCTTGTATGTATACTTTTGAGGTCCACTAGATAACTCTTAGTAGTTTTTCAAAATTTTCATTGTTATTCATTTTTTTCATTGTTAGTTTTCAAAAAAATTCCATTCTTATTCATTTTTTTCATTGTTATTCATGTAATATTAGTTCTTATATTTTCTCCTAGTTCTTGTACGTATACTTTTGAGGGAATTTTGAGTTGTATGTATACTTTTGAGGGATAACTCTTATTAGTTCTTCAATTTTCTCCTAGTTCTTGTACGTATACTTTTGAGGGACTTTTGAGTTGTATGTATACTTTTGAGGGATAACTCTAATTAGTTCTTCAATTTTCTCATAGTTCTTGTACGCATACTTTTGAGGGACTTTTGAGTTGTATACTTTTGAGGGACTTTTGAGTTGTATGTATACTTTTGAGGGATAACTCTTATTAGTTCTTCAATTTTCTCCTAGTTCTTGTACGTATACTTTTGAGGGACTTTTGAGTTGTATGTATACTTTTGAGGGATAAATCTTATTAGTTCTTCAATTTTCTCCTAGTTCTTGTACGTATACTTTTGAGGTCCACTAGATAACTCTTATTAGTTTTTAGTTCTTGTACGTAGACTTTTGAGGTCCACTAGATAACTCTTATTAGTTTTCCAATTTTCTCCTAGTTCTTGTAGTTATAGTTTTGAGGGGGTAGGTATAGTTTTGAGGGATTTGAGGGAGTAGTTTTTCATGAATGTCTACTAGATAACTCTTATTAGTTCTTCAACTTTCTTTTCTTTTCTCCTAGTACATATGTAAGTTTTTCATGAAAACTCTTATTAGTTCTTCAATTTTCTTTTCTTTTCTCCTAGTACATACGTTTTTCATGAATATCGACTAGATAACTCTTATTACTTTTATTTGTTATTACTCTTATAACTCATATTACTTTTATTTGTTATTACTCTTATTAATTTTGAGCCTTATTACTTTTGAGGGAGTGCACATGTAAGTTTTTCATGAATGTAGATTGGATAACTTTAATGTCGACTAGATAACTTTTATCAGTTCTTCAATTCTTGACTAGATAACTCTTATTAGTTTTTCAATTTTCGATTATATAACTCTTATTAGTTCTTCAATTTTCGACTAGATAACTCTTACTAGTGCATATGTAAGTCTTACTAGTGCATATGTAAATTTTTTTTTCATGCCTAGCTTACTAGTGCATATATAAGTTTTTTTTCCATGCCTAGTGCATATGTAAGTTTTTCATGAATGTGATGTGTATATTTTGAGAGTGTGCGTGGGAGTACGTATGCGTATGTAAATTTTTCATGAATGTCAACTTTTGTTAATCTACTAATTGTCATTAACATTTCGTTGTAATTGTCATTATCATTTAGGGAATAAGTAGAGTGATGGCATTGTTCAATATCAATTAGGGAATAAGTAGAGTGATGGCATTGTTCAATATCAATTAAGGGAGTGCATATGTATGTTTTTCCATGAATGTCGACTCGTTAGTTTACCATTTCAAAAGCTTCAAAAATATCATTTGAGGAGGGAGTGCGTATTAAGGTTTTCAAGAATGTCAGACTAGATAACTCTTTTGTAAGTCAGCCATTTCAAAAGGTTCAAAAATATGGAAACTCGTTATTGAACATAGAAATCCTCTTCATTGAAGGGTGGAGCAGATTTTACATATGTTAAGAATAAAGAAGAAAAATTGGTTCGCCTTCAGCTCTAGAATTGGAGGTGCACACGATGATGTATCAGCTCCCACACATGAAGAAAACCGAGGCGACACAAAACATTTATTTAAGTGTGTACATACATAATAGTAAGCATAATCATAGATATTCTACCAAATATTTCCTCGCATGAAAATTCCTGCCAATAGAAAGAAAGAAAGAGGACAAATGTGAGGTACAGAATTGAATGAAAATGAGAAGCGTAAGTAGCAGGAATGTTAGAGAGGAACGGAAGGAAAGGAAAGGAGAATACCGCGTTGTTGAATGTCGCAGCGGCGGGGCTGAACGTTGCAGTGGGAAGGGAGTTCTCTGGCCCTCTCCAGCATTTTTCTATGTTGTTGTTGTCCTCCACGGCCCCCTGCCCTCCACGGCCCCCCTGGTTGGAATCCTGTCCATACTCCTGCTCCTGCTCTTGCTCGAACACTCTCTGTATGGCATCACACCTGCACTGCTGAGGCATCTGCTGCAGCTCTTCGCAGCACCTGCGTGCTGGCTGATCCTGCCCCCTCTGCCCCTACCCCTGCTCTCCCCTCATGAAATCTCTGCACTCATTCAGCCTCCTTGGATTGCACTGCTGCTGCCTCCCCCCCTGATTCCTCTCCTCCTCATCGCACCCTGCCAATGCCGTGCTCATTGACATCAGCACTACCACCCCTATCGCCACCCATTTCAACGACTGCTGCTTCATCTTCCGGAATCACTTCAATTCTGCTGCAAAAGGAGTAGTGGAAGATCTGTGTGTGGAGAAACAGGGAGGAGGAGAGAGGTATAAGTAGGGTAGGGTAGGGAGGGGAGGGGAGAACGTAGCTTCGTGTTTACATGGGGAGACATGCACGTGGAACATGTAGATGATTCTAGCATGGTGGCAAGTGGCAGCTCCAAGGGTCAGCAACTAAGCAGCATGCGGCGTCCAGACAGAGCAGGAAGATGCCAACACCAGAGCTTTTTTCTTCAAAAACTTGTGCCATTTCAGGTTTAATTATCTTGCATTTTATTGCTTACATTTTCCACCCAATGATGCATTTTAGGGAGTGATAATTTCTCTGACTCCGTCCACGCCAATATTAGCATCAGGAAATAGAGATTCCATCCAACGCTCTCGAAGAAAGACTTACCCAAGCTCATCCACGGTGACGAAGCAGGAGGTAAATAGAGGAATACAAGAAAGAGTGCTTGAAAATACCCATCGCTCATTCTTAAACACTTCAAATTTTGAAGATGAATCCATGGAGGAATTCTTAGATTAAGGCCTCAATTCATGGCGAGTTGTGGCCGGTTCAGGTAGAGGTAGTCAAGCACACAAGTATCGGAACCATCTTATGGCTCGCCTGTAAAGTATGAAATTTGGCAATGCATGGATTCGTCCCAAACGGAGTGAAAACGTCTGCCTTTGATTTGGGCTAGGATGTTTTTGGAAGCATTCACACAATGCACCTTATTTTGGTGTAGGAATTTTGAGTTTTGAAAATCAATAAGAAAATGGGAATTTTGAATTTTGAAAATCAATAAGAATGATGGGGGGAGGGAATCACACTCTTAGGGTGTCATGGAAAATATTTAATAGGGTGTCATTGATTTCTTTGATCATTAATCATCTTACCTAGGGTATCATAATAGTGTCGATGAGAAGGTAATACGATCACTTGTTGGAAATTGTTAGTTTGTAATGTGAAGATTGTATCAAATTGGCCTTGAAGTGTGCTACACTTTAGCATGTGTGGGACAAGGACATCACCATGTACTACAAAGCTTACAAATGAGCGGAGATACCATTTTGGATGAGAGAGATAACGCAGATGCAAGGTTGGACTAGCAGAGGGCTCCAAGGGTAATGTTCACACCTTTAAACAATACAATGAATATATATTTGACTTGGGAGTTGGATGAGGCATGAGCCATCTAGATGGAGGTGGCCTACATACATGATGAGATTGGATGACTAATGGGTATAGTTCCACATGGCAGGTCTAGCTCTAGGTCTAAATCAAGGACCAATACAAGGACTAGTGATAATGGGTGAAGTGGAGTAGGGGAAGGGTTGTCTTCGGAACCTTTTGTGTCTACTGATCTATATATATCTATGATAATCTATTATTATTCGAAACTCCTTATTTATGTTGGACTTGTTATGATTTTATGATGTTGGACATTTTATGACTTATGTGATTTGAGATGGTTGTATATTATTATAATATGAATTTTTGCATTATATTTAATAGTTTGCACACGTGTTTGGCATATTTGGACTGTATGATGAAGATATGAATGCATATGTTTGAATTTATACTTAGATTGTTTTCATTTGTTCTAGTTTCTCTATATGCTTATGGTTCATATGTATTTGAAGAATTATCGTGGATAATTTGTACTTGAACATATTTATCTTTGTTAATTAATCAATCTTTAAAAAAATCTAAAAAGACAAGTCAAACAATATTCTATAAAGAATTGTACAATCGTGATTATATGTAATAAACAAACAAGATGGGCCTCATTAGAATTTACACTAGATTGAATGTGAAACTTCATTATTCATAATTCCACTTCTAACTGTTTTAAACAAATCCATCATCCATTAAAGAATGAATAAGATGCCTAATTGGAATTTACACTATATTGAATGTGAAACTCTCTACTTTTACATTTTTTTTATAATTCCACTTCTATCCATTTTAAAAAAATCATTATCCATTAAAGAATATTCAATGTATAACTTACCACATCTCATCGTAAAATGTAAACTTAATGCCACCTTAAAATCTACTTTCATCATCATCAAGTGATATGTCATGATGTTATTTGTGTCCAGCAATGATCAAAGATGTAAGACTTTTAAAGATTAAGCACATAAAACCATTTTTTAGTAAAGAAAAAGTAGAATAATAAAGACAATATTTTCGTCATACTCCCCAAAGGACATATAAAAATATAAATTTCTCAAAGAAAAGAACTAATATCATAGAGAGATTCAAACATAAACAAAATAAATTCATCTCACCTAAAACCATAAAATTTTGCTACCAATTTTGAAACCTCATAAAGCAATAGATTTGCGTTATTGGGATTTGAACCCATGTCGCCTAGGTGAAAG